>JAOYRR010000126.1:600000-846376 GCA_038994665.1 Podotricha telesiphe | reverse complement strand
AGGACAATGCTGACAATTTATCTATACTTATAATAAAAATGTAAATAATCTTGTCTGTGCATGGAAGATATATGAAAAAAAATATTAGTGGCATTTGTGAATACTATTGTATTATATGATAATATTGTATCTCAGAAACGGCTTAACCGATTTAAATTCAATTTTAGTAAAATTCTCTTAACATTTACTGTTTATTTCATTTAAAACGGTTCATAAACAAAAAAGTTACAACCATTTTAATTGTAAATTTAAGTAAAGTTTGTGATTTAAGTGAGAACACTAAATAGATTATCCATGTAGTCTACGCAGGCGAAGCTGCGAGCGGGTCGCTAGTAAGCAATAAATATGAGACTTTAGTTAGAAATAATAATATTTAATGCAATTTGTGTTTAATTTTTTTTCACAGCGAACGGTAAGTTTTTATTATGAATATTAAATCTTTGGTATTACCTATTTAACAAAAAAACATTTTATTTATTTTTAATTTATATTTAAAAGTATATTAAAATTTAGATTTACTTAAGCTATTAATGCTTATTATTTTTTTTTAATACTTAGGAAATTGAATAACATTTTTAGAAAACGTATTAAATTTGAACGCCACGAGATTCGGAAAGCCATGCGTTCTACACGTAGAACGCATGGCTTAGCGGTAAGAGCATATGGATGGTTCTTAAGAGGCGAGTTCGAATCCCGCAGCGTTCCAATTATTTCAACTTTTTTTTGAATGTTTTCAATTTCTTAAGCTATTAATTAATGTTAACTTTATTGTAGAAATAAAATCTACTCGTCTCACGATTTCTAACGACGTTGGCCAACATTTTGAGCACAATCTTATCTATAATTGCGATGATTGCACCGTCGTGGACGTCCTTTGTAACGGAGAGAGTTTGCTCGCTAGTGGCCGAGTAACTGTTATACCTGTTACTAAAACAATCAACTTTAATTTTCCAAGGTACGATTAGCTAAGCTAAGCTTGAAGCTTCGTTCATTAAACAATATACTTTTTTTATTACAATTTTCCTATATTCAATATACATCAGGCTACACAATATTTATAATGAGTTATTATCTTGTGTTTAATACTTGCTTATTTTAATTTTGCGTCTTATATATCTTATATATTTATAAAAAGTCCGATTATTTATTATCCGGAATTATTGTTTATTATCATCGGATATCGGATTATTTGTTATCCGGATTACCGGACTATCCGTAACTCTGTGGGTTATACCTGGGCGCATAAAGCTGTAATTTAGTTCCTTGTGGAATGTATGAGACCACAATATTTAAAATTAAAAAAAATAAATTCTTTAATAGGATTTACCAAAAATAATAATAATGTAGCAAGGGTTTTAAGGTCTACGCAAACGGAGTTGCAGGCGACAACAAGTACCTATGATATATGAAAATATATTAAAAACATACATATTTTTTAACATTTTTTAAAGTGTTTTATTCACACACTTAGGAAATTCAAAAACTTTTTTTAATAAACGTGTTAATTATAAATTTGAACGGAGCAGGAATCGAACCCGCGCCTCTTATAAGCCGTCCAAGACAGATTCATAATTTAATCAATATTTTTACAGATTTGAAGACAATTTATCTTGTGTATTTATGGGGTACTTTAATAAAAGTGGAACGCTCTATAATAAAATTATAGCGGTCATTGAAAGTAAGTTAGCAGTGTTACTCATATAAACTTTAATTAATTTTCGAATACAAATATGTATGTATTAACATAGGAATTCTACTTTTCAGACAACTGTAAGTGTGATTTTTTTTCTTATCAACTTATTAGTATTGTATCTAATTAATTTTATTACATATTATTATTACATATTATTATATGTAATTGTTTCTTTTGTTCTATTTTAGCGCCTGGTAAATATAGTTTATTTTAATAAGTAAATAAATGTAGACATAAAAATTTAATACATTTCCGAAAAAAAAATTGTTGGTATTAACTAATTTATTTTTCTGTAATTGCAACTTAAAAATAAACTTCACTTAGGGGTCGTCATAAGAAATGTGGATATTTTGGACGTTCCCAAGGAAGGCGAGCCGTTCGAACATGAAATTCAATATTCTTGCGAAAGTTGTATTGTAGAAAAAGTAAGTTTTTTTTACATTTTGTGACGTTAATTACTTATTAAAAAATATTAAATATTATTATATACCGTGGCGTTGACTTTCACCCCTCAACACGCAATGTCTCGATTTATAACGGAACAGAGTGACTTTAGGTTCTCTCTACCTCCGGACTACCTGATATGCGTAAAAAGCGTTAAGCTATTGTATTAAATACTAACGTTTCGTATTTTCGGCGGCCTTTTCGTATAATATTGAAATTCCAGTAAAAATCAAAAATGGGTGAAAAAAGTCTAGGTATCCCAAGGTTCACCCCAAGACTCTCAAGTATCTCTATATAAAAGTTCACCACAATTGGTTCAGTGGTTTGATTTCCGTAATGACGTGCAGACAGAAAGGCAGAGTCCCTTTCGCATTTATAATATTAGTATGGTTTATGACACGACAATATTCCACTAAAAACAAAAGCAATATCTTCGTATAGAATTGCTATCATAAAAGAATTTGTAACAAACCTACATAAATTCATTCCGTTATGCTACCTAACCTAACTATAAATTAACTTTCTAGTGCTTTGGATACATTTTCAAAGAGTGTAAAAAAACTATTCTACAAAGTTAAATATAATTCTACGGTATTTTAATATGAATGTACTAAATTTATTAAATAATAGGT
The DNA here is from genome assembly GCA_038994665.1 of Podotricha telesiphe. Classification (NCBI taxonomy): domain Eukaryota; kingdom Metazoa; phylum Arthropoda; class Insecta; order Lepidoptera; family Nymphalidae; genus Podotricha; species Podotricha telesiphe. The sequence goes on along the minus strand of JAOYRR010000126.1, from coordinate 843,607 downwards.
TTATGTAAATGGTATACCACTGGAGACATCGTATAGAAGAAGTAATGTTGGCTCAATTGCGTTTTATGTGGTAAGTTATTTACGTATTTGAATCCCCACCCATCCCGTACCCGTAATCCCGCAATACACGGGATTGGAAAACGATTGCGGAAATGGAAGCCCTAATTTGAACTAATGGGGTCCTCGTTGAACTATAAGGAATCCTATTAGGGGAAAATTATAATGTATAAGAGGTGGTTTCGTTGTCTGGTTATATAAAATGCAGCAAAAGTTTTCGTAAATCAAGATGCAATATCTTTAAAACGGCGGAAGATATAATTAATAAAATTATTTGTTGAATAGGTTTATGTGTTTGAATTCCCCTGTACTTACCAAAATATAGTAGAAAAGTAAAGAAAAACGTATATGTAACTTATTATATACTGCTGTATAATATGTTTTGTGAAAGCACTTTCTGTTAATCTTTAGTAAGTCGTCACCATTTTAGCCCCATTGACGCGTAAGTTACGCGTCGCCATAGCAACATCCATGTAATTTTATAAAAAAATTACATACAATAATGTCTGTAGTATATATTTTATTAATTTATATAAGCATTATTATAAAACTGCGCCTCTTTTCCTTATAAACGGAAAATTAGACGGTACGTTACACATACGTGATGCATTTTCATAAAAATTACAGGTAACGCCTTCTTCTATTTTAATCCGTATAACAGAATACATGCCTATATATGAAGGTGTTTATCAAGCTGTTTTTTCTACTGATGGAGAAACGATTACAAAAACTATTTTAGAAATAAGGCAAGTGCTTTTCTATTTGTTATACACACTATATATACGACACTTCACTTCTTATTTTACTATTAATGCACTCCTTTATAAATTTTGAGCTAAGCTAAATGTAAGGATTATTTAAGTATTTTGTTAATTTATAGTGTACATTATCTTTAGGGACAAATCTAACGAGGCCAATGCGGAAGATGGTAAAACAGGTAACTTATTTGTTAAGAATGATATAAAATTATGCGTGTTTCATTTCTTTACATTATAATATGAACGGATTCTTTTTATTTTAGAGTCGTCATCAGCGCCGACTACATCGAAAAACACAGATGGTAAATAGTATTATACAAATGGACCTGAATGTGAATAATTTATCAGATGTGATGGATGATAGAGATCTGAATGCGATTTTTGTGACTGAGAAACAATTTGCCGGGTAACCACGTCGCTTTTTGGGCCGTCTTTCTATTATTGCCATCTCGACTTTGCCGTCATCTTATTTAGGTATTTCAGTTTAATGTACACTAAGGTATATTTTGCCTTATAAAGCCCGAGTTTTGTAACTCCTTATAAATCAACTTTAGGAAGTATGTTATTTTGTAAGCCATCATGATCAAATAAACAGTTTATATTTGAAGAGAACATATTGGACAACAACAAGATATCAATGTCCAGCTTTTTACAATAAAAGTTTTTTTAAAAGCTTGTCTATGGGTTTTATTGGGCATTGCGTTTCTCAATAAGGTTCATAATGAAACTGCAAGATTGTATGTGTTGTAGGCCCAAAAATCATATCATCAATCAATCAATCATATATTATGATTTTAAACTACTATTAAGTCCGTGGCTTTCGAATAAAACAGAAATTCACATAAAAAACTGTTGTGGGCCCTATTAAGTCTTAGTAAATGTATATATGTTGTAACTTATTTATTTTCTGGTTGTAAATGAAATAAATTCTAGTTTGAAGATGCTTTTTAATAGCTCTACTAAAGAATATCACAAATGATGATGTTGAAGATACTCGTAGCGAAAAAAGTTAATTTTTTACAAAATTGTTTAATAATTTCACATTCACTACACGTACTTATTTGCATAAAAATCACAGTTTGGAAAGCGCAACATATGCGAACTATAGACAACTGACGGTCCATCAATATATTTTAGTGTATATCATAAACAATCAACAAATCATAAACAATCCAAGCTTAAAATGAAAATCAGGAAATCCTCGCAAGATAGTATAGACGGTGTTACCACTCGCTACAAAATATTATTCAAAGAAAGAGGATTCCCTTAATTCATCACAGAATAAGTAATAAAAAGTCCGTGCTCTTTTTAATCCATCCGAATTTGTAGTTATTATAAAAACATGGAATAGTTCAAATATTTACAAAATATTTATATTAATTATCATATAATTTTGCCACCACCGTTAAAAGTGCCGGCGCAAATCGGTTACGAACATGTACTCGTAGGTGAGTATGGTGACAAAGTGCGAATGAAGAATTTGTCTGGGATAAACACGATACGACCACAAACAAATTAATTTGTACTTGTGGGAGCGAATGGAAGAGAAATGTATGATTGACTTGTTTTTAATAGATCAGCAAATTCTACACCAAGTTGTAGACACATGTGTATTTAGAGATGTTTACTTGGGAACAGACCATTATCTAGTAGTTGCTAGAAGGTGTTTTAACCTGGAGACAAAAAATCGCATAAGAAGCGAGAACCTTCGGGATCCACCTTTTAATGAGAAATATAAAGAAATGGCTTCCAAGTAGCTAGGCAATTGAAAAAAAGGAAATTAAACACAAATTAAACAGCGTCTCCGATCGGGCGGGTATCGTAACGGATTTCCTCGCGTAAAAAAAGGGTGGCGTGGGCACGTCGAGAGGATGAGTGATGAAAGAATGGTAAGAAGGATATATGACACAACTGTAAGCGGTAAGAGGGATAAATCGGGAACTCGGTTGACCTTTGAGAACACATTATCGATGATACTGGAGGAAAATCTCATACAAAGCATGAGGACCCCCGGAGGGCGTGAATGAAGGTTGAGGTTGATGATTGTGGACGAGGCAAAAGAAGTATGCAGGGCATTTAATGTTTAGCACTCTGTTTACTCTGACTACACCGCTAGTGATAAACCGTAGAGCTGAAAAAAATTGTTACATTATATTTTATAACTTATTAATTTCATGATAGATAATTAGATTTTATAAAATAATCTAAGCTTAAATTGCAGGTGAACAAATTTCAACAACCGACTTGAGCGAAACTTCATCTATTAATCCATGATACGACAGACGCCTAGATGGCAATAAGCATGAAAAATATAAGAAATATTAAATATTCTCGTGTTTTATTAATTAGCTGGCGCAAGCTGTCGTAGTGGGACAGCGCCAAACTGTATTGCTGTCAACGTTTGCTGGCTGTGCGTTCGATTCCCACTCGGTAGAATGGCCATATTTAAAAAAAAATATATATTATTCACACACTTAGAAAATTGAAAAACATATATTAGGGTTTAAATCCTGCTGCGTTAAAAAAATATATGTATTCTTAATATAGAATGGTCATAGTATAATTATTTTCATTTGTCAATTAAAATTAAAACAGTATTTTAAAAAGGTAATTTTTTTTTATGTAATTAAAATATGTTATTTGTTATGTTAAACTATATACGATACATACTCGATCCATTAATTAAATAAATTCATTAATAAGACCATTATTACACTTCTGACTATTTAAGTGCGATATTAAGATAATTAAGTTACTATTAATTTATAAAAAAAGGAAAAGGATATTTTTCAGCAAATATAACTTTTTATCCTTGTATTGTAAATTCATGTAATATATAATATTTTGAGTCTTACGCAAGTTTAAGAAATCAAAGCATAATTAATTTATTCTATTCATTACTAATCGAAAGTAGTTGTGGCTGTTATGAAAATATTTTAGGTATAAAAACAGTCGTAAATTCATTAGTCTACAACAGATATCCATCTGCATCGAAGAGTGCCGTCAGCTTCAAGGATGCAGTCATCTGTAAGTATATTCATACCATGAAGTTAGTACACTCGTATTAACGTCACAATTTTTGCTTCTATATTATTTATTAAACTTATGCTATTAGTTGATTTAGATAACAGGTACAACTATTTGATAATTTTGTGTTTTCCTTTCAGATATACTTAATTTTAACTTTAGTGGCTTTTAGTGCAGCAAAGCAATTCAACTCTGGACCAAATGTTTCAAAAGAAATATCTCAATATTCAGATTCATCTAAAAGCAAAGATAAGAGATATGCGACGGAAGAAGTAATTTTATATCTTACACCAAGTCAAATTAAAGCTTTAGAAGCAGTAAAAAGCTCAGAAAGGAAGGAGTTGACCATTGAAAATCAAAAGGAAGAGCAAAAATTATCTCCTCAAGATTATAACGACAAACAACAACAAAAAGCATGGTCTCAGTATTTTAAATCATTACAAATTGAGGATCCTAGGGGACAGTGGCAAAATGCATATTATTCCAACAGCGAACCTGTATACGAAAACCAAGGTGATAGTGCAGATGCATACAATTTTGGTTTAAAGCAGAATGCTAAAGATCACCAACAAAAAAAACAAGAACGAGAGCATCAAGAATATAGATGGATTTCAATTAATAGTGCTGCTTCTAAGACACAGGAAGAAGTACTTTTGCAAGACCAACTTCAACAGCATTGGAACCACATTTTAAATCATAATCGTGCTCAATTGAAAGCTTTATCTGCCATTAACATAGAGCAGCTGGAGTCTGGATCCTCTAATGAAGGTGAAAAGAAAGCAGAGAGATGGGCATCCATTATCAGAACTCAAGCAGATAAAAAAACTGATATAGAAAAACAAATTGAGCTTATTTTAAAGGAGTCAGCAGATTTCGGAAAGCAGAGTAACGAAGCCGCTGGAATCAACCAAAGACCACCTATAATAATCCATAAAGAAGTTAAAATTGTACAGCACCATCCGTTTCCTGTATTCCAACAAATAAAGGTGCCAGTATCCAAGCCAGTTCTCGTTCCAATACCAGAGCCCTACGAAGTTAAAGTGCCTCAACCGTACCCTATACCATTAAAAGTTGTAAAGCATATTCCTGTCCCGGTAATAAGAAATAATTAAAGATTAAACGTTTTTTCAAACTCATAAAAAGGCTGAATATACATTCAGTATCTGTTCATATTTATCAAATAAATAGTAGTAAGTGTTATGAGTGAAAATCTTGATATGTTGTATATTAATATAAAATTTTTACTCTTTTATTTAAATAAATATTTAATAAAACTAAAATGTTTTATTGTCCTAATAATTAATCACATTTAATATTATATATATTCTGATTATGACTAAATAAATAAATAGGTTAACGCTTTTTCCCTCAGCAGGGTGCATATGATCTAACACAGTTTACATGCCTGCCTTATAACCAAAGGTTAGGTCTATTTCAGGCAACGCTTTCCACATAAAAGATTGGAGACGTAAGAATAATAGTTGGTGTACAAATAATTTAACTACTGTCATAGCGTAATACACTTATTTAAAATTTACATACTATATATTACACATAAGCTTATATAAATAATTATACACATAGTTGTATACCAATAAATAATAAAAAAAGATGATAAATAATAATAAATAATACATAATAAAGAAAAATAATAATAAAACTTACATGAACATCTGATAGGAACTTTAATGACGAACTTTAAATACGAACATAAACTAAAGGATCGTTACTTTAATAGTAAAAGAATCACCATAGATTTGTAAGCGACTCAGTAGCAATTCAAATTTATTATCGGTCTGTAATCGGAGGCGGAAGCAATATTAGGTCCAAGGAAATGAAACCTAGACTTGACTCGGGGTTTGACCGACTGTGGTAAGTAATCGTAGATAAAAAGTAGGATCCTATTGAATCCAATTTAAGTGGGATTCAATTTTATATTCAGAGTTTGAGGAAGACCACCGTAGCAGGCATCGGCGTAATAAAGAAGGGGTAGGAGGAGAATCTGGGCAAGGGTTATTTCAGTTTGTTTTTTACTTATCTTTAAATTCTATGTTTATATAAATAGTTCATTAGTTATTTGTAACCATATGATAGCTTATTACGACGTTGAGACTTTAAATATTTTTTTCAAAATTCACATTAGTAATAAATATTTGTGATAATTCTATAATTGTGTAAGTACGAAAATAAGTTCATAATTGTGTAAATACAAGATATTACTAAACGAGATAGCACTAAATAAAACAAGTTTGCAGTTTATATCATCATCAGGCAACTTCATTGTTGTGAGCGGAAGAGGAACCGAACCAAAAAAAAACTCGTTCCATTTTCTATTTTCCGCACATTTAAATACAATGCTTTCCGATTCCCCAACCTGATTGAACCTAATGTCACGTTTTGTCCTGTTATATCGGAAAAACAACGATAAATTGTAAATAATTATCAATTCTCTTAACTATGCCACGATGGCGCCAGATGTATTTTTTTTCACATCATGTCATAATTATGTATATTATTTATACATTCTAACAATAGATAACATGAAAAGTTCCAGAAGTTAAGTAAACTAGAACTATAAGTAAACTAGAGTGTTATTACATATATATTGAAAATGTTCAATATATATGTAATAACACTCTTCCATTACTCAGGGTCTCATAACAGACACAGAGTCGAAATTACTGGGGTAGAAATGTGAAATTTAGCTGGATTTGCCCAAATTCCTACAGAAATGGGATTTTATATTTTAAAGTTGTATCTATGTAATGTTTAAAATACGAAACTAAATTCATAAATCATATAATTTTCTATACTACATATACATAATTTTTTTATTTTAATATACTACACTGTATTGTACTAAGTGTATGGACGGGTTATTGCATAATATATTTTGAACCTTTCTTTTAGAAAAACTAAACAGCTAAAAACGATATGCAGGTCAAGAAGTTATTTTATATCTATCACCAAGTGAAATACGTTCCTTACAAGAAGGAAGCAGCTATGAAAGTAAACAGTTAATTCAAAAGCAAAATGAAGAACCGCAATTAGAAAAATAACAGCAAAAAGCATAGTCACAATACTTCATTCATTCATTCTTCAGTCATTAGGAATAGAAAAATCTCAAGGTCAGTTTAGTGAAACTTCCAATTAAGAAAAAAAACGGTAATTACATTTTCGGAAATTACAACGAATTTGAGCAAGAGTTTTTTAAAAATTAAAAGTCAGCAAGAACGTGAACTAGAAGAATCAGCTCTTAAAAAAGAGGAGCAATCTCTTATTGAAGAACAACTTCAGCAGCATTGCAATCACATTTTAGATTATAATCATAGATTTTCATAGTTTATAAGTTAAAGTTAGTTCTTTTATGTCTAATAAATATGTAAATAAAAATGAAATCTCTAGGATACAGTTTTTTTCAAGTATCCTAAATATCCAATCATCCAAATGGCATACATAAAATTGTTATGGTTAATTATAATGATATGTAGTTTCATACAATTAGTGTTTAAATTTTGTAACATACTCTTTTTAGGACATTAAATTAGTAAAGAAGAAACTTCTTTTGATATTTAAAATACTAGGCATAAAATGTACGCGGCGAAATACAGTCACATTAAATACATTGGGATAAGCCAATTTATCAAGGATAGATTTACCGTAGACTTACTACTTGCTTATAGAGGACTTACTTAGGTTAAATAAAGTAAAATATTAGGTACGACCAATTGAATATTCCAATTAATTAAACTTCAAAAACATCAAATATTTCGTATGTTGAACGGTTTTCAAGAGGCGCGGGTTCCCGCTGCGTTCTAATTTTTATACGCTTTCTTAATATGTCTTTTTCAATTTCCTAAGGGTGCTAATAACACTTTAAAAAATGTTAAAAAATATATATTTCGTATGTTCTATAGCATAACTAAACAAAATATTTGTTATTCTTGTCCAATTCTAGCGTCTAATTTTGCGTAGAAAAATTTAACACTCTCCGTCGAAACAATGGGCAGTATTTATACTAATATTAATATTATAAATGAAAGTAACTCTGTCTGTTTGTCTGTGTCGTTATCACGGCTAAAATGCTGAACCGATTTTATATTGTAATGAAATTTTATATAGAAATACGTAAGAATTTGGAAGAATTTCGATGATTTACGATTTTTTTGGTAAGAAAATAGATGAATGTTAGAACGTCGTGTGCGATGTTATTAACATTAATTTGAGAATTGATATCTTACAAAAAAATATATTATGCTTTAAATATTTAATATATATATATATGTAGTCACAATAAAAATATAAGTATGGGTTTCAAGTAGTTTCAAGTAGTTTCAGATCTGTGTATAATTCAGATATCTGTCTATACCTTTATCTATCTGTCTGTCTATACTTTGATTATCTGTCAACATGAATAGACGTAATATTACCTTTAGATTATTATAATATTAGTCTAAGTTTGAAACCACATTTTGCATATATACTATTAGTGTAACAAATAAATTTCGATTAGTTAAAAATAAAAAATATTATACAATTAAGCTCATTGCATTATCCCAATAAAGATAAATTAGATTTGATTATGATAATACAAATGTGTATTAACAAAAAATTGAGTATTATAATTACGAAAGTTGTCATATACAGGTATTGAAAGTGTAGGCTGTCTAATACTTATAGCCGGTTGGGTTTTTAGAGCATGCATTAGAATGCATAATCTAGAAACTAGAGATCTTTGTATTTCTAAAATTACAAATATTAAATATTGTCACTAGTTCCGACCAAAAAGTTTTAAAAACAAGAATGTTCATTTGTTTCGTATACTAAGGAGAAAATTAAACATTCCTATTGTGCATATGGTAAAATTTCAAATGATAGTGTCCTTTATATTTTTTGTCATTGGGCCGAAACAAAAATAACGTTTGCTTTAAGAAAGAAAAAATAGACTATAAACCGTATCAAAACTATGTATAAACATTTTTTTTATTTTTAGCAAAATTGCATTTTAATTATGTCTGGTAACAATTTTATAATATGAGCTGTCTGGCAAACTGTACTTTTTCAAAAACAGATATTTCCAGTTATTCTGAAAATTTAATAAGGCATAGTCTATATAAAATTATTAAATAAAAATGTATTTTTAAATATTATTACCAATCACTGTCTATCTTGAACTACACACAGCATCAGAAATGGTGGTCTTACCATTAGTAAGTAAATAGTTAGTAAATCTACTTTTTACAACAATTTCATGAATTGGATTGCATGTTGCATAGCGGAGCTTAACGCCGCGCTCAATCTTACTACAGCGGGGAAATTAAAATAATTAAATTCTTCGTATTCATTCTCTAGAGTAGAAATGAAACCCACAACCGATCGGATAATCACGGATCGGATCAACACTTAGACGCTGTCCCACTGCTCCTCAATGACCTTAATGAATTATTTTTATTTTTTCTTTTATTTATAGATATTTTATACATTACCATTGAATACATCAACGAGGCATTAAACCTTAGATCAAAAAGACTATCAGAATCATCCCCCCATATACAATTACAAATATAATATCGAATTATATAAGATTACATCTGAGGGGTAGACGGATCAAAGATGCCTTGACAAACGACAGTTTCAGTAAATGTTACGAAGCAAAATACTAATGTCAAAATACTAAAGACGGACAACAACACATCAGTACTCATTTCCAATTCTAAATCAAGAATTCATGTCTCGAAAATTAATATGTTACAATTTAGGCTTTATGAACAAATCAGATTTTTTTTATCAAAAGTGAAGCGTAAAATAAAAATCTGTTGATAATGTTAAGGAATCTTTTCCATGAGAATAACAGCTACCAGATGTAACTAGCGGTAAAACTATAGTCTTCAATAATTTTTATATACCTTCATATCCATTAATATATTATAGACAATATTAAAATTATTGATACTGGAAAACGATCTCGAAAATCCAATTTACAGAGTGAAGATAACCAACCATCTGAAAATGCATTCTATTACCATAACGGATCGAACATTAGTACGTATAAGAACTAAAGTCAAATACAAAGTCTAGTTTCTCCAAGTTCTTTAAATTATAAGGAAAATTTAAGCCCTAATAATGAACGAGCGCATTCCGTTTTAAAGATTTATACAAGCAAAGAACAAGAAAACAAAAATTTACTTGGTTTCCTCACAAGCTTAAGAATTTTTCCAGCATTTTAATATCAAAAATATCGGAAAAGAATATGTTATTTATAGGAATAAGGATCTTACAAGATTAACCATAACAAACAATCATATCAAGAGTTACAACCATTTAAACAATCGTTCAAAAATGAAGTTATAAAAACTTTACCTGTGAAACTTTATCATTCTTACGATGGTAAAAGCATTAACGTTCAACGTTCAACGATCTTCAAAGACTGTCTGAAAACATGAGATATAATCCTGAATTAATTAAGTTATTACAGAAAAAACATATAAAACGAACAGACACAAGAATACCTTCAATCACAGTCACTCTAGATTCGAAATACTAGAAAATTTAAAAAACAGGTACAAATATTGTTAATATAAAGGACCTTCAAAAGGAAGTGGACCGGCACATTTCAAACGGACCTTCAAAATTAAGCTTTGAAATAGTAAAACAAAGGGCTTTAGATATAGCTCAAGCTACTAACCAAAGACCCCCAGTTATATATATTATTCATAGCGCAGTGAGCATTACGAAACCCATAGCAATTTATGTATTATAGATTTATTTTCAATATCAATTAATCGCTAAAATCTTGTAAATATTAATCAATAAATATTTAGTATGTATGTTTAGTCTTTTGTAATAAAGCTTAGTTTAGTATGCATTTTTATAAGTAATTAAAATGTTACTCTATCTGGTGATTTTACTTGATGACAAAAACCAAACTAAAACCACTCCTAGTCATTAGATTTACTAATAAGAAAGTGCTCAAAACATATAATGTTTTGAGCACTTTTATCACTTACCTTGGATAGACAACTATAGGTATATATTAAACTAATAGTTAAACTAAAGAAAATAAGTAATTAAGAATGCATGATAAATATAACATCGTCGAATATATTAAAAGTCAGTGTACTTATAATTAATACTCTAGATACCAAATATTCTAATTTTAAATGAGAAAGGAGAAACTAAATAATAATAAGTTCGTAATCTCGAATATTGCGCAAACGTCTTTGAAATTAACAAGTGCTTTGTATTTGCAATGCCGCGTCACCTAAGTGTGCGGTGAGAGTTTATTTTAGATCAATTGATTAAAAACATATATTTGAAGTACGTATGCTTTAATACAAATTCATGTAGCAACCATATTGTCCGCGCTAAATGGTTGTAAATATAGGAAAAGCCGTTCGTTGCTAATTTTATAAACCGAGATGCTGAGTGGACCATTTTAATAAAATATGTTTATTAAAATGGTCCAAGAATTTTGAAAATGTTTAGACTTATCTGTACATCCTCGATTGCACGCGGCAGGAATATCTCAACGACAACACGCCGATGTGTCGCATGAATATGATCATTTCGATGTTAAATGATAAAACATTTTTAGAAAACGTATAAAAATTTGAACGTAGCGTGATTCGAACCTGCGCCTCTTGGAAACCGTCCAAGCGCTCTGAGTGCTAAGTCGTGCGTTCCACATCCAGCTACGTCGAAATTCTAATACGTGTTTAAAAAAATATTGTTACGCGGATTCGAATTCGGTACCAAACCACATTATACGTTTTGTATTTCTATAATGAGCAAATAATTAAGCGGTAATTTAAGTAAATTTTGAAGACTCATTGCAAGCATTGGAAAGCTTAGAATTAAATATTTACTGTAAGGTGCTGATATACTTTGACATATTATATCGCAGAAATTGGTTCTTTTGATTTATACTTCAATATCATATAAAGAACATTGTCATTTTTCAAGTTACATAATCTTGATATATTTCACTATAACTCATGCAGAATATTTCTCGACAAAACGAAATTACCATGAAATGTGATTTTTTTGTGAAAACTGGTCAATATATCGTAATTTCAAATATATCTTGTCTTACATCGATGTAGCGCAGTCAAATGAGAGCATTTGCAATGTAAAATGCGCAAAGGCAACATACGCTAGTTAAGGGTGTAATTGACCATTATGTGGGCTATAAATTGTGTAAAAATTACACGTATGGCTTTCACATATATATTTCCTTAGAATGTCACATATGAACACATGAACAATGAAGATGAGAACGTGTAATTAAACAGGTAATACGACCAACAAAAAATATATAAATAGGTAATAACGGAACAATTTAAATAAATATAAGCTTTACTTAACTTTAAATTATGCCTTCAGTATTATTTTATTTCTTTATTACTTTGCATATATGTAAGAGCTTTAAATACAATAAATATCATAAGTTAACGAAATCATGGCATTACACATCTATTTGTTAAATTTGTGTCATCGTTCAATACAATATTACGAAAATAATGGACCCTTAATTTACACATCGTGACTGTTTCTACCTGAATATCAATTAGAGGCAATCTATTGACTATCGATAAAATTGTTGTGACTACCGTTTGCGCAATCCCCACCCGCTAGTTGCGTGCTGACTCACTTTTATTGAGTTTCAAAATCTGTTATGCTCGAGGAAATGGAAACTGGAGCATCCACGGCCATATCTTCGCAAACAATAATTAAATTGTATACATGAATTATTACTGAACATAATTACTTTATATTGCACATTATTTTTATGATAGCTAATTAATAGTCTAGAATTCCTGAGGCCTAGTTGAGTATGGCCGAAATCTGGTATTATGTAACCACATTTACATTGTTAAGCTCGACAAGCTACGGACGTAATGAGTGTTTGTATTACCGCATATTATTTAATCTCTGTGGACACCCACTTACTCGATACTAACATAACTGTATTATGCAAATGTATAACCGTTTCTGATTATTTCACTCAACTGTTAACTAATTGATCGTTTGTGAGGTAATAAACAATATAAAAAAATTGTATTTCAAAACAGTTTTTTATGAATCTGTGAAGTAACGTATTGGGTTTAATTTATAAGTTTTTGGTTTTCAAAGAAAATTAATACACATCATGTAATTAAAATTCAACATTTATTAATATCACAATTTCACTGGGACACATCATACGTCCTTATCATAATCACATTAATACTATACAAAACAAGCAAGGACGACACACATGAAGGAATAAAATACATGTTATAATTTAAGTGCCACAAGATTCGCAACATTTACACCACTAAAAGAATTCACGGGTTTTCTAAATGAATTTGTCTCTAACCTATATATCAGGTACATTTTTATCAAATTTCGATACATTATTTATTAATCACGAAGCGTCAGTTAAGAAATCTTACATACTGTATATTAACAGTACTTAACAGGCAAGAAAAATATCTTATAAATATATGAGAGAACGGTGACATCACACCGACATGCCCGTAGGACTTAAGCTAAATGCGATTAATAGTGTTCGAATTTGTAACCCTCCCCGCTGTCTCCTGAAAGGGCTTGCGCGTGTTCCGAATAATAATGTCCCTGAACTTCAGGCTGAGATTCAGCGTATGCTTTTAATCCTTCACCACCTTCGTAGCTCCCAGCATAGTGTTCATAGCCTTGCTGAATGCCGTGCTCTAATCCACCTGCGTGCTCAAATCCGCCTTGTTCAAGCGATCCTTGTTCAAGACCGTGTTCAAGTCCCCCGTGACCGAGGCTGGCGGCGAAGTGTTCGGTGTCGAGCCTGTGGTCCTCCAGGACAAGGCCACCACCATGGCTGTGTTGGGTCTCAGGGTGAATTTGTTTCAAGTTTTGTTCGGATTGGCCCTTCTCAAGAGGGTGTTTAAGGAGATGGCTATGTTCTTTCTTGACGTACACAGGTACTGGATGGAAATGTTCAAATTTGATAGATTGGTGTGATTTGGCATGCTCATGTTGAACCTGATGATGATGACCTGACTCGCCAATGAGGGCTTGGTGGTCATAGCCCTCGGAGAGTTGCGGGGCCTCCTGGTGAATGATACCGGGATAAGCAGCCGCAAGCGCGAAAAGTCCCAAGAAAATCTGTGAAAATGAATATATATTAAGTAACGATAACAATGTACGGTGGTTCTTTTGTCAGTTTAACGGCGTAACCATCTTCACGGTACATATGTCATAAATTCTAATTAAATCAGTATTGGTACACATTGTTAAAACTAGTTCTTCTGAAATCGCGAGAAACTCAGCTTACTTATGTAACGAGAAAGGCTTCCTATAATATAATAGTTACAATAACCGATACTTCAGGAAGATACGTATTTTATTAGTGGCTCATTAACTCTTCATAAATAAACATTAAAACATTTGATATATAATTGACTACTAATAAAGCTTATTCACTATTAACTACTTAATTTGTTAATAAACACAAGCACAAAACTTTACGCACAAGGTACTTCATTGCAGTTGTTTCAGTAGTAGTGACTCCACGAAAGAGTGGTGGGTAATGCAAGCAATTGCTATTTGCATCGCTTATATACTCAGTTTCACTGACATTCGCGTGTGTGAGTGCTCTGCTTTGATATAACGCGCACTTAGAACGTTACATTGGCATTTCGTCCGCGTTTTAAGAACAATAGATAGAAATTTGTAGACAGGCTTGAGAAAAAGTCAATTGATAGAAATTAAACGTACAATCCGTAAAACACATAAACAACTATGTCTTAAATAATTACCATATTAACGGAGTCAATACTTTTGACATGCAAAATTTTAAATGTATAGCTTTAGCTACTAATTTTGCTAAGATAAAATGATAAACAAATCAAATTATGTACCATTAAGTAAATTTTCATTAAACTATAAATTTGCGAAAGAATCAAGTGTTAAAAATAAAAGCATTTCGCATGGCGAAATGTTAGTAACGACAATGGGAATTAAGGCCAGTAATACGGATTTTGTACAACACTTTTTATGTTCACATATAAATGTGTATCGATGTGCCTTCTTGCCAATCTGAAATCTATATTTGTATTAAATATTTTTCATTTAATTTAACCATATATTCAGTAATGAAATTCATTTGCAAACCATAGAAAAGTATATTTGCAGCTATGAATTTTGCATAATATATAATATTTATGAATATAATATTATTTGGTGGCCTTCGTGACTCAGTAGGACAGCGTCTGACCGTAATCACGATTGATTGTGGGTTCGATTCCCTCTCGGAGGAATCACCGCTATTTAATTATTTTAAGACAAATAATAAATAGGGAGAATTTAGTGACATCCCGTTATTCTCCGTTCAAGCCCTTTAATCATAATATACTATCTACAGAAACTTCATATTTCTTATCTAACCAAACTAGGAACAGGAAATAGAACGTGTTTATTTTAACCATAATCCTGTCGTCACAAATTTAATATACCACAATATCAATTGTTAGACATGTCCACGCGTCGTTAGCGAATATTAAGGTAGAGATATATTTAATTACTAGCGACCCGCTCGCGGCTTCGCCTGCGTAAACTATACGACTGTAACTAATTCATTTTGTCGTGTTCTCACTTTAGTCACAATATTTATAATTTCAATTGTTGCAACTTTTTTTTTATAAGCCGATTTGAATAAAATAAACACTAAATGTTAAGAGAAGCTTGTCAAAATTAAAAGTCAAAACAGAATGGGTAATACACTATAGAAAATTAGAAATCATTGTTTTAGGTTCTATTACATTGATAAATATTTATCTCATTTAACTTCCATGTACAGATAGCGATCAGTTACTTTTTTATTATGTGTATAAAGTATATATAGATAATAATAATAATAATAATAACTTCATGCAATTTAAAATAATTTTATTTGTTACATTATTTTAGAATAACGTTTATTTGTTGGATATTAAGTGTTTCCTTAGTATGAGATTAAATAAGGGTTTCCTTAGCGCCAACCATGGTTAGTTCCTTCCGTTGAACCAAATTCAAAATATCATGTTTCTAAGACATTAATGTAATGAATTGTCATTAAGAAAGTTTACAGAAAAATGAATAGATAAATTACCTAAAAGATGTCATATACGTTTAATTAATAATCATATTAACTTAAAACTTAACAATAAAATAGAACTTTCGTTTTAAAATATGTGAATATAATTTAAAAAACTATTATGAATTCAATAGCCATCCACTTACTATGCAAAGAACAAAATATATTGAATGGCATTTTTCCCTAATTAAATTGTAAAATGATAGTGAAACTTAAGAAAAAATGAAGATGTAATGAAATTTAATGCTCCCGTTAACAATTGAAAGTAGAGAGCTACTTGATTCAAACAAAACCTAATGAGTATCAAAATAAAGTTTATTTTCGATAAGCAAAGTTACTTTTTATTACCGATATACCGCTGAGAAGCTTAATATGGTGAACACATGGTGCCTTATGTACGCCTGATTAAAATCAAAGATCAATATTCAAGATTTACATGCGCATGTCTGTATATTGTAGGTAATAGAGAGAGCTTGCACTAAATAAATTTATATTCTTTTTTTTTAATCTGGTAACTGAGACAAAGCGTGGCGTTGAATTCCGCCACGCAATACGCAATGTCTCGATTACAGGCCGAAAGTCTGGTGAGAAGTGAGAAGAGAGTGGGTATATATATTTTGTTAACATTTTTTTAAAGTGTTATTTCCACACTTAGGAAATTGAAAAAGACATATTTAGAAAACGTATAAAAATTTGAACGCAGCGGGATTTGAACCCGCGCCTCTTGAAAACCGTTCAAGCGCTCTGACCGCTAAGCCATGCGTCCCACCTCCAGCTACGTAGAAATTCTTATACGCTTATTACAACTTATATTTGTTGTTAGAGTGGGTATAGTTGTTGTACTCATATTAATTTATCATATAGCTTAAAAAAATAAACATTTATTTTTGTTGAAACAATAGAAACTTTTAAATAAACTGTCTTTTAAAGAAAATTATTTTTTTAGTGATATGCATGTTTTATTCTCACTTAATATGCAAAACTGCAAGTAATTATAAAGATATGCCGCAAGAAGATAATAGTAGAGGTATAAATTACGAGCGGCAATATTTTGCAACTGAACTAATATAACTAGATACCGTGTTAGATGTTTTGTCGATATCGAATAAAAACCTATAATTGTAGGTTAGGTAGGTTTATAACATTCAATGGGTAAAAGACATTTTAGGGCTTTTGACTGTTTTAAATGACATTCATATTTTATAAAATGTTAGTGTGTATGTTGTTGTCTTTATTGATAACTATATTTGACAAATCATTTACCTATCGCCTAAGCAAAAACTGAAGATAAGAAGTATTTTTTGTATATTTACACGTACACAATATTATAATATATACTAGCTGTGCCTGCGACTTCGTCTGCGTGGAGTTCTAAACTAAAAGTAGTAGCCTAAGTTACTCCTTATTAAGTCAGCTATCTGCCAGTGAAAGTTTCTGCAAGTGAAAAATCGGCCCAGCTGTTCCAGATATTAGCTGGAACAAACACACAGGCAGATAAAATTTAAAAAATATTATCCAGGTTTATACGTACATATGAATTTATAAAAAGCCGTTATTTTAATATTACAGACACTCCAATTTTATTTATTTGTATAAACAAAATTATATTTGTATATTTTATTTATAAAGTAAAAGCCTTCTAAGATGATTTTGTTACTAAAAAGGGGTAAAACATACCTATTATATGAGAATGGATAAATAAGACGCTTAACATATTAAGTTCTACTGTACCATTTAATTTTTTTTTTATTTTAGAGCTGATTCGATTTATATAACAAGATGTATTAATTTAATTTACTTTTTTTAATAAGTATATAACATTTTATTTATATTTAACTTATATAATACAGTGAACATACAGTTACAAAAATTGTAACCATCAGAGCTTACATCTCTAAGCTCACATTTTTTTGCAACTAGACGCTTTTACCCGCATTTTTGACAGAGATGTTTTCTCTAGTGTCAAGACACTCCATTCTCCACTTTCAAGATATTGCATGTTGAGTGCAGGATCTCACCGTCGCGCTTTGTCTTGCAATAGAGCGAAGAAAATAAATTAAACATATTCATTCCTCAAAGTGGAGATCGAACTCACAACCTCTGTATATCATCACTGTATGAATGAGTACCAAATACACTAAAATAAAACACAGCCAACTGTTAAACTGCTTGTTTTATTATTACCATAATATATTATATCACATGTGACGAAAAGTAATTTAGACTGTAAATTAGTAGAGCAAAATTGATATCATTGCGTAATCGGTTTCCGAATCACTTCCTCTTCATAATATTTTATATTATATTTCCTTAGAACTTATAACTGCTTCTATCTACTTTTCTCTTTATGTCAATAACTGACAACCATCCTTAAAACAATCTTAGCGGACATTAAAATCAAAAAAAAAAATGTTTTGTATTACGAAAAATAGGAACTAAAAGAATATACGATAAATATAAACTTTCTTTTACATTTTTCTTCTTCACGGTAGGGTAATTTGTAGGCAAGCAGGTGTAACCTAGTGACATGACACTCCGTTCTCTGTTTTCCGTCCGAAGTCAAGACATTGCGTGCTGAGAGACGGAACTCAGCGCCTCACTTTGTCTTACCAAAGTATGGAAATGAATATAATTTAATTGGACGTCTCCTTTACATCTCTTAGGGGGAATAAAATAATTATTCCCCCTAAGATATGTACTCCCATCTATCTTGTTGTATAATATCATTAAAACGTAAATACTTATACAGTGTTTATTTTAACAAATCAAATGTACATTGAGCTTTTTATGCAAAAAAATTTAGATTATATAAAACAACTTTCTCATAATACCAATAAAAATAAATGAATAAGCTAATTTTATGTTTAACGGACACCTACAATTACAATTACAGGCACAATTATACTTTTATATAAGTTTATATTAATTATATAGAACCAAACTCGCCATTAGTAGCTAAAAAGTTTACTTATATTTATGTTAAGCGTCACGCTTGGCAGGGTATTCAAACATTACTTAGTATCGAGACACTCCGGTCTCCACTTTCCTCCTGAATTCTTTTATATCATACCAGAGTGGAGAAATGCTAATAATTAAATCACAATCATCGATTATACAGTCAGACGGACCCACGAATAGAGCAATTCAAAAATCTATTTTTTTTAAATGATCTCTTTTAGTAATAACAGGTTAAAATTATAACATAGGAATGGGAACAGGCAATGTAAAGTTATTCGATCTTGCCGTATATTACGTAAAATAAGTCTGTGACTAAGGTTGACACAGTAACTGCGACTCGATGAAATTCGAGTCTCAATATTAGTTTGAGCTTGAGAAATATGGATCAATTGCAAAGTTCTATATCGATATCACTTTTTTAATTCCAACATAACAAAAACGCTAGTCACATGTCAACTCTTCAATTTATATATATGAATCGGAATTATTATTTAATTCAAATTCAAAACCTCCTTTATTCAAATAGACTTTTGCTAGCACTTTTGAATCGTCGAATGAACATAAAGGTACCACCGGCTTAAGATGCAGTTTTGCTGAGAAGAGCCGGCGCTCTCTCAAATCATATTCCTTTCACACATTTTATTCTTTTATATACATATTCTTCTACTGAGTAATAAGCTTTATTTATTAATATTGTTTTTATAGTGGCTTTAAATTTTTGCTTAAAATAGGTTGTGAAATATATGATATACTAACGACCCGCTCGCGGCTTCGCCTGCTACAGTAATACAGTAGTTAACTATTTAGTTTTTTCGCCCGCCCGCGTTCTCACTTAAATCACAAACTGCTTAATGTTTTCATTTAAATGGTTGTAACTTTTTTGTTTATGAATCGATTGAAATGAAACGAAAATGTTAAGCGAAGCAAAATGTTAAGAGAAGCTTACTACGATACAATAATTAAATTAGTTAAGCCGTTTCTGAGATTAGCGTGCACAAACAAACAGACAAACAAAATAGAAAATTAAAAATCATTGTTTTGAGTTCTATAACATTGATAATATTTTTTTTCATATATCTTCCATGTACAGGCAGCGATCAGTTACATTTTAATTATATGTTTAGAGTATTATTACATATTGTAGCGACATTGCTAAATGTATATACTTGTATCTAAATATATAAAACTCTTCCGTTATTGATTGACTGACTAAGTCGCTCAGCTACTGGCCGTAGAAAGCTGAAATTTAGAATAATTATACATGTCATATATCCTTGGTGTAGGGGACCACCAAAAGAGAATTTCCAACGGGAAAGAAAAAAAAAACAGAACGAAGTCGCAGGCTACAACTCTTGTATTACTTATACCAAACTTTAGTTTTAATGCTTTATACACGGAATATAAAAATTATAGGCCATTAATAAGCTAATAAAAAGTGATCATTTCATTTCAGAAATTTAATAGGTGATGCCAACAAACGTATCCATGCAATAATACGATTATCACTTAGACACACTGTTTGCACATAAGCACAAATTTCTAGTATTACACTCAATAAGTGTGACGTGACGAGATTTTGATTTGCTGGGTAATGTTATACTTCTAATCTTGATGACACATTACTTACAATAAAATAGGTGGTGCTAATAGCTTGCATTATATTGAAATATCATAGTAAATCATTATTGTCTTCTCTGGGATATAACTATAATAAGATTTGCAATAGTTATTTTCCTATTTTATTAATTTATTCAGATTCCCTAAATATTATTACGAGTTCCTACAGGATAATGAGTATGTACGTAACTCATTTTGAAACATACACCCAGAATTTAAAATATTTTTATAGCAAAGTGAAATCCTTTTATAGCAAATAGTACATGAATAATATATATTTTTTTACCTGGAAATTTATTAAGTGGTACTTTATGAAGTATTTTTATATTTATCGGACTCTAGATTAGTATAAGTAGATTAAAAATATTCTTATAATTTTTTCATTTTGTTCGAGTTTTTAGTTAATTCAAATCAACTTGCAATAGCTACAGTTATTTGAAACTTGCATAATTATAGTATTTATTATATCATAGATGTCTAGACGTCGTCGTAGTGCAATTCACAAACGTATAACTGTACATAGTTATTGTGTATCGATTCTCACGGGAGAGTGCTCATATTTATATTAACGTTATTTTATTACAAACGCTAAATAAAAACAGATATTATCTTTATCTACTCGGCATTATATGGGGAGGATAATTTAATTTGTAATAAAATATATCGGTCTTTGAAGAATAGGTTTTTTTAGGTGTGCTCTACGACCTTAGCATAAAACTCATGTGATACTAGTGAACAGTTAATATATCATCAATCTTTTTTATTCTATAATAAAACACGAAAAATAGATGTGTGTGTGTACACTCAATATTTAAAATTAACTTAGAGGGCGAAAAAACAGTAATAAAATATAAACCTATAATATTTAAAAATGTTGTGCCTCTTTGTATGCGCACATATGACTAAGAGTATAAGAGGTAAGTCTAAGGGTATAATTGATTTCGAAGAGTGCAATACCTGATGTGGAATTATAATAAACTAGACAAAATATAAAATAAAACCGACTAAACAAAATTTGTTCAGCGTAATGTGCACTGCCCGTTGCCATATAAAAAATTAAGATTCGGAACAACTGATGAGGAAACATAATAGGTTAATGCCGCATTAGTAAAAGTTATTAAGTATGGTGGGCTGTTTACTTCGAAAAATAAAAATTATTCAACATTTGGGACATTGTGACGCAGTAGGACAGTGTCTGACTGTAAGTGCGATGCCGCGAAATGTTTTTATTGTGATAAGTTCCGGCATTCAATACCCAATATCTCGAATTCCAGTGGAAGCGGAGAATGGAGTGTCACTATGTCCTTTTTGTCTGTTGAGAAAAAAGCGTCTGGAGCACTTGATGTGGACAAAGACAAAAAAATTATTTCAATGGTAGTTATTATAAATTTGGGTCCAAGTTTCAATGTTAACATGTGGTGTATGGATGTGGCATGTCATAAAGCCCACGCAAACGGAGCTGCAGGCGTCAACTAGTATATAATAAAACACTTTTCTGTTACTTACCGAGTGATCGACAGACAAAGCAAAGCCGAAACTACATAGCATAGACAGAAATTAGGTATGTAAGTTCCATAGGGAAAGTTAGTGTAGGAGAGCAGTAAGAAAGAATTTTAAGTAATTGCTACGGGACTGAAAAAGTGTTTTTTTACGTTTTACACTCTAAACTGCGGAATAAATGAAAAAAAGTATGGTGAATATCATGTCAGTCCACGCAAAAGAAGTTCCGGGCGACAGTTCGTCTAAAATAAAACCTTATTTACATTGTAATGAAAATCATATTTTATGATAGCTATAACGATTGTGACCGCGAAAGGGAAAGTCGCATTAAACGTAAAAATAAACTTTTCAAGTGTTATATGGTGGCTTACGGTCAAAGTTGCACAATTTTTGTGAATCTTAGTCAATATGTCAATAATCGTAGTCGTCGTACGTAATTTTTATCCATAGGCATGTGGAAATCTAGTCAGCTAAATAGTTAATTACGTAGAAAAAGATAACGTTTTCCTAGCTGATTATGTAGGAGACTCTGGGTCGCGGTCACAGCGCAATAAGTGTATTATGAATGTCGTAATGTACGAGGTGTGGTCAAAAAATAACAGTTATTTTCTAATTTTGTGAGTTAAGCATGTTCGATTTTCTCGTTTTTTTTTTCTGTTATATTTAAAAAATGGATCAAAGAAACTGTTTTAAATTTTGTATAAAAATGAAATTAAATGTGCAAGGACATTTCAAATGTTGACTGTGGCGTTTGGCGAGTCTATTATGAGCAGAACACAAGTTCAATTGTGGTATAACCGTTTTAAGGAAGCTCGAGAAGATGTCAATGACGATGCTTGTCCTGGTCGCCCGAGCACGTCAAAAAGTCATGAGAACATTGAAGCAGAACAAACAATATTAGAGAGGTTGCTGATAATGTTGGCATATCGTTCGGCTCATGCCAAGCAATACAGCATACCTACATACGTATATATACTAAATATTCCATTATACTTCCTATTATGTAGAGCGCGGCGTGAGTAGCTTGATCTATTTAATATTCAAAGACTAAACTGTATTGCGTAGATACACGAGTATTACGCATACAAGTACTTTTACCATGTATTTATACATATATATTGTCGGTTGACGAAAGTTTGTTTAATAGGATATTTTCTACAAGAATACACTTGCTTTGCTTACGCAACGCTTGTATTCCACTAATTTAAATCTTTTTTTCCAAATGGTAATATTTTATACTATTTAAGTAGGAAAACGAATAGTTACTGTTTTGTTTTCTTTAAGTAGTTATCACCAATTTTTTTTTAATTTCATGGTATTTTTATTCCTCTTTAAAACAGAGCAAGTATATGTTTAATAAAAAATGAGCTTTTGACTTGTATTAATTAATAAAATTACTGTGATAAAAAACATAATTTTTATTCTCTTAAATTACAATATTTTTTATGACATTTTCTCTTAAATACTATATTCAGTCAAAAAAAATGTTGGCAACCCTAGTTTAGTTACTCGATGAGTACCTAAAGGAAGGGTTTTGTATAGAGTAGAATCTATCCATATACTTAGTACGATCGCGCTTAATATAAATCCTCGAACAAATAATCGTACGCCATATAACATTGGGTCCTGCTATTGCAGGTCTTATTGAAGATGATGAACTTAGAAAAAGAGGTCGTGAGTGATGATAATGGTGATATCTCCAATTCCGTTCTTGTTAAACGTTAACCAGGAATTAACGAAGACTTTTTAATTAAAAACTAAAAAAAAACAAAATGTTTTTGGCTCACCTTATTATTAAATAGCGACCCGCTCGCCTGCGTAACCTACATTACTAAACTATTTAGTTTTATCACCCGCCCGCGTTCCCATATAAATCACAATCTTTGAGATGACTGAGATTAGCGTGCACAAACAGACAAACAGAAAATAAAATTAAAAATCATTGTTTTGGGTTCTATTAGATTGATAAATTCTCCTAATAATATTTTTTTTCATATATATTTCATGTACATACAGCGATCAGTTACATTTTTATTATATTTATAGATAGTAATAGAATACTTAGATAGATCTACAAAAACTTTTCCCGCTTAGTACTTATATTTGCTTAAAATACGATTTGAGCTGCGTGCTACGAAATTACATTAAACGGATTTTAGCTTTTACTGTATAAGATTGATTAAAATGGCGCCATGAATGTACAACAATTATGTTTTCATTTTTGTTTATTACATTACATTTTTGAATATTGAATCGTCAATAAATAAATTTAGAATTTAATATGGTCTCAAGGTCAAAAAATTGTTGGCAACTGAAATTACAATGAAGTTGGCTCTAATTTTCCGATGTTTGATCAAGTCAGTGAAAATGAACAAGTCTAAATCACTCAAGTGAATGACGTCTAAATGCTAAATGCCAAAAATTTACTCATTAATGACCATTTATATGTAAAATCAGAATGAATAAAAACGACAATAAAATATAAAAACCACACTGATAGAATAAAAATAATTAAATTTTTATTTATAATTATTAATATGATATATATTAATTAAAATTCTTATATTTACGTATAAAAAATATCTCAGTTTTGGCAACATCAAACTTTTTTATCTGTCAACATTCAAATACCATGAGCCAATCGTGGCGATGCGTTGAATATGTTGCTTGTAACGTATTGAATTTTTAAAACTAATAAACGTTTAACTTCACGGCTCGCTTTTACTTCCAGTGTCGTTATTGTTTTTGAAAAATCTGTTTTATTTGAATGTTGTTATAAGTATTTGCTCTATTTATTTGTAGGATTGTGAGTGTACATGAGTGAACTTTAAGCGTTAATATTAAATATAAATTTAAAGAAATGATTACATTAACCGACGACGTTAGCCGACTTTTGTAAGTGTAACTTGATATTTTTATAATGTTTTTATTATCATTTAATTAGTAGTAGTATTACTAATATTTATTTATTTTTTAATATTATATTGTATATTTTTTATTATTGTAAAATAATATTATGCATGACTTACTCAAAACTAAAAGGCGGTGGCTGTAACAGTCGTTATTCTAAGTATTATATTTTAAATTATTACAACGATTATAGCCCAACTTACATTGGATCTTAAGTACATTTTAATATAGTATTTTAGTACATAATCACATTTAAATAAACTTACTTCTTTCCACTTTTTTAGTAATGAAGTGCTCCAAGAGATATCACAAAATGTCCGTCACATGATGGAGGAACTGTGGCTAAATTGGTCACATCTAGGTGTTGACGATAAGACCAAAGTTGATAACATAACTACATTAGTACAAATTGAAAAAGAGCTTCACAGGGATGTTATTTCGGAGACCAGACAAAAATTAAAAATTATGCAGGGACAAGTTGACAGTGAGCATGTTAATTTTTTAAGTTATGAAACATTGATAGCTAGTAAACATAGCATATTTATCTAATAAATCTACAAATATGTTCTCCAATTCTATAATATTATTTCTGAATGTAAATTTTCCGTAATAAATATCATGAATGATTAATTTTAGAACTAAAGGAAGAAACTGAGGAGTTAAGCAGATATTTGTCAGTTGACATTACAATTTTAGATTTCAAAGAGGAAATGATGCTGGTTGAGTACAAAAGAGAGATAGAAGAACAGATTGCCGGGTAAATGTTGTGTAACTAACCTACTAATATATTTTAAAATACATTTGTCATTGTTAAAATTACTTAATAACAACATAGCCCAAGTAAACTAAATCTAAAAAAATTGTAACAAGTGATAATTCTTGTATATATAAAATGAATGAATTTTCAAAATCTATTAAATTGACTTTTATGTCTATATGATTATATTTTAATCCAAAGATACCGAGAACAAATGGAACAACGTCGAATGAAGATGAACCGGCTGTTAGAATGGCAACGGGACCTTACTGACAAACTTGGTGTGACCTTTCATGAACTGCAAGATATACCTTTACCGTCAGAAACAGAATTGGACAAACTGAAAGACCATCTAGAAGTACTTCAAACTGAAAGAGACAAGAGAGTTGAACTGTTTTTAAATACACAAGTTGATATCAAGGATATCATGGGTAAAAAAAATTTGTGTACTAAATATATATTACATATATTGAGTGTTAGCATTTATTAGCTAGTTAGCATATATTTATATATAACATTTGAAATGTGAAATATTTGAAATGTCCCTTCAAAAGTGATTTGCTTCTGTATCTATTATCACAGAAATTAACATAATTGCAAAAAGCAAAGTATTGCATCTTCATATGTTTTAAGATGATATTAATATTTATTTTATGTTTAATATTTATTTTATGTTTTGAAGGGATTCTGAAAATAGTTATGCAATATTTTAATATATTATTTATTTATTTATATTTTAAATTTTAGATAAATTACAAATTAAGCCACAAAATAAATTTGAACATATGGCTATTACTTCTCTATCAGTTGACTTTAAAGTAACAGATTTGAATATGGATAGATTGGCCAAATTGCGACAGGACCTGCAAGAGAGATATGAGCAGACTAACAATAGGGTATTGTATTAAGTACCACATATTTACATTGATCATCATTTATCATTAAATAACTGAAAAAATTTAAATAACTTTAGGAAGCAATCTAAATCTAGTATTATTTTATTTTATATTTCCAGTAAATAAAATTTTCAACTATTATTTACTTAATTTTGAACTTCCAATATGCTTTAAATATATTATGGTGAAACTTATCTTAGCGAAAATTCTATATTGAAACAACTAGCTCAGATCTAGAGATCACAATTTAACAAATACATTAACCTTATATACTTAACAAATCTATATTCTAAACTAAATGAATCTAAATTCTAATACATAGAGAATATTTGTATTATGGTGTTAAAAATAATGTAATATATTTGAATATTTAGGTATTGGAATTAAGGGAACGCCTTTCCAAATTATGGGATTGTCTGGAGGAAGATCACATTTATAGGGAAAATTTCCTACAAGCACATCCCGGCTGCCATCCCACAACAGAAGTAGCTATTAAAGAGGAAATTAAAAGATGTGATAATATCAAAAGGCAAAAGATTGCAGTGAGTAATTATGGATTAATAGTTACTATTTAGTTATTGTCTTTTTAAATTGCTGTGTGGAATTGCAATATTTGTTATCTGTTGTAATATAATTATTTTCCTCTAGATATGTTCATTTGTTGTTATATGAATTTTGTTAATTTATTGCAACACTAAAAATATGTGGTAATAAATAATAAATTGTATGATAACTCAATTCACAGTTCTTAAACAACCTTTTCATTGGTATGTTTAGAATACACACACATATTTCAATGTAAATATTACTGCTGATTAAACATTAAACTAATATCAGGCTACTAATAGAAGTATAGAAAATAAGACATATTCAGTTAGATGATATCCCAGCTTTGTATTGATTATATATATTCTTTACATAATAACTTAAACTTTATATATTTTATATATAAATAATAAATAAAATTTTAACAGGTCTTTATTGCTAATGTCCGCACTAAGATCAAGCTGATGTGGGACAACATAATGTATTCAAACCAAGAGCGGGAAGAATTTGTGCATTACTACCAAGATATATTCACTGAAGATACACTTACACTGCATGAGTTATATTTGGATAAAATTTGTAAATTCTACAATGATAACAAGTTAGTATTGTGTTACTTGTATATTTTGTTTTACACCTTTCCTGTTGTTTGTGATTTATAAGCATTGAAAATAATTGTAAATACGTTTTCAAAATACTGTAACACTGCACCATGAGGGCCTTGAGAAATGTTTTCACATTTTTACTATATAGTAAGCTTAATAATGAACTTAGTGAATACAAACGTCTGGTTGAAAAGATATTTAACAATTTAACATTAGTAAGTATTAATCAATCGAAGCTTTAATAGAATGTTATGTTTTTTTAACAGGCATATCTTCGAACTAGTGGTGACTCGTAAGAACCTGTGGCTCAAGATGACTGAGCTGGAGGCGCGCGCGTCCGAGCCCGGCCGCTACAACAACCGCGGCGGGCAGCTGCTGCGCGAGGAGAAGGAGCGGAAGGCCATCGCTAGTAATGTTAGTTAATTTTTTGGTTTTATTATTTATTTATACTTTATATATACTAATCGTGTTTATTAATAAATAATAAATTAACTTTTATTGCATTATGTAATAATGAACTGTAAAAACTTTTAACGCTTTTAATGCTTTAACATCTGTATATAAAAAGTGTGTATTCTTTGGATTTCATTCATTGATTAACAGGTGGTACTATTTCGAAATACATTTAGTTTCAATTTTTAGTTAAGTAAATTGTTATATATTTACAGTTACCAAAAATTGAAGCCCAAATTCGTGATCTTGTGGGTGAGTATGAAAACAAAACTGGTGCTACCTTCACTGTGGATGGGAAACCTCTTCTACAGCTGATGCAGGATGATTGGGAGACAAGAAAAGCCGTGAGTTTCTAACTTAAAACATAATTGTTTTATTTATCAAAATTTAATAATGAAGAATTTAATAGTATAAATGAAAACATAGAGTATGAATTATAAAATATCTAAAATAACATTTATGCACAAAAAAATTAAGCAAGTTGGTATATATATATATCAATATGCGATGAGTATAAATTGTCATATTACTATCAAAAGCAAATAATTTGCAAACAATATACGAAAAGTAGGTTTATAGCTTAACAAAATATATAATATAATATAATAGGAGCGCCACAACAAGCTGTCGGCGCGCAAGCAGGCGGCGGGCGCGCTCACGCCCACCACGCCGCTGCTGCGCTCGCTGGCCACGTCGCCGCTGGGCAAGCGCAATCGCACCGCCGCGGGCCTCGCCGCCACCGTCGACAGGAACAGGTAATATATTCATATGTACTGTCAATTTTAATCGTTTTATGTTTCGCATCATCCTATTATCTAATTTCTGTTTTGTTACAATAAGTATATTAAGTAAAAGAAAAATATTTTGATGTGTTTAATATTAATATGGCAATGTTATATTGGATATTAATTAAAAAAAAAGCTAAAAACATCTGTATTATATAGAAATGAATAGAATATGGATGTGAAAATATATACATATCCACTTTGTACGTACACTTATAAAAAGATCAATATGTAGTGAGTGTAAGCAGTTCTTGTCTGCCGTAGGCCGCCGAGCAAGCGACAGCTCATCACCGGCAGCGCTACCAGGGCGGTGTCCACGTTCTCCTCGAACCTTTCCGCGCTCAAACGGTCTGCCATATCTACTGTTAAGAGGTAAACATTTTATATACTAATGAAAAAACTAGAATAAATTAAAAAAAAATACATCTATATACGTCATTCTTCCATAGATTGCTTATTGAGTGGTTGGGGGCTTTAAAACTCTCACTTGAGTAAATATTTATAATTCACATAAACGGACACAAAGTGGAGGAAGGACAGATACGAGTATGTCACTAGATTCTCTAAAATTACTAAAAATGTTTATAAACATGAAAAAAAATTAAAGCGAAGGAGTGCTTTAGAGCCAATTTATCTATACATTCATATCGAGTTATGCTATAATTTATTATTGTTGAACATATTTTAAGACAGATAATTTTAAGAATAATCTTTTTTCTATTTAACAAAGCATAAAGTAACTCATTTACACTTTATTAACGTATGTTATCTATGTTAATATTATTTACTCTGCATGCTATTTGTTTTTTTTGCTATTCATTTTAAAAGCACCATTTATACTATTTGTTTTAATAATTGCACTTTTTACATTTTGAATAAAAATGAATTAAACAGTAATACTTAATATGAGCGTCGGGTTTATTTTAAATAGACTTTCGCTTTATTACGTACATAATTTTTAACGACTCATTACGGAAGTAATTATATATTAATGATGATTTAATATTGTCTTTTATATTCTTATCTATTATTAAGATTTGTTTATGAAATTTTAAGAATGTAAGAATAAATTTAATTTTTTTAATTCACATATATCTACTAGACAATTATCACTAGACAAAGCACTCATTCTCTACGTTTCGGCCCTTTTAAAGATATTGTAACATTACGCCATATTATTCGTGACCAGATTAGAGGTAACGAGTACGCTTTTAAAATATAAATATTTTTGCCCGTTTCCATCCCGCGTGGAAATCGAACCCACACTCATCTCTATCGATTAGGTTTATATAAAACAATATTTTTCATACCCTTCTACATTTCAGTGCTCGCTTGTAACCTAATGAAGTGCGAACATTATTACATAACCAGGCAAGTTTCATAGTAAAAGTAATTACGAATATATTACATAAGTAGAGGGATTGAGAAGTATTGTTTATGCAAGTGTGTAACAACACACAGTAATTTTGATTAATTGTAGCCCCATTTTTTTTCTTTATTGCTTTTTTTTAATATAGTTAGTAGATAATTAATTGTTATATAATGTTGAACTTGTTATTCGGTATATTATTTGTTAAACAACTACATCTTACATGTGTTAGTCTAATACATCATCTTGATTGCTAGTATATTTTTATTTTCTCTTTTTTTTAAGCAGCTTACACACATAGGTAGGTAGAGAGAACCTAGTGTTAAGGTATTCAGGTTTTCCTCTTTTCGCAACTCTGTTCGAACTCTATGGTGGATGCCCCGATTTGACAATAGCGGAGAATTAAATATAATAAAAAAAAAATTGCTTTATTTGATTTGGCTTTATTTTTGCAAAAAAAAATTTATTTTAAAATATATAAATTAAATATATTTTAAAATAAAGTTTTACTTTCACCTGTTCTCAAGAGTTTGTAATCTTATTATTGATCTTTAATAAACAACAGCGAAATGCTGACACTGAAAATATTTAATGACCAAATATTTATTATTTGGTAATTTTGCCATTTAATAATTTAAAATACTATTTTTTATATACAAATGTTTATTTTCATAAACTCATATATTATGATAATGTTTTTATAGATTAAAGCAGCTTTCTATATTCCTTTTGCGTTATTGTATTACTAGTTATTTTTAAATATATAAAGAAATAATTACAATTTCTTATTTCGAAAACTTCAAACACATGTAATTTCCGTAGTAATATTCTCATTATGATACGTATTATCTCATAATCATAATCATCGATCTTAGTGGCTTATAAATGACACACGAAAACTATTCAAATTAAAGAAATAAAGGTCTCTCTGTATAATAAATATTGGTATATGATTGGTTCCTTGTCCCGCAAATATGTCAATATGTATAATGTATCATTGTTGTTAAAATATTTTAATATTGTAACAAATTTTAGCTTGTAATATATACTTATTTTTACAATAATTGTAAGGTTATTTAAGGTTTCCAAATGTAAAAATAAGTATTTATTTTATAATTCACGTAAGAATTTATTTTATAATACGGCGCTGTTTGAAAGTCTCAACAACGTGATAATTAATTATACTTTATTTACACTTCTAAAATAACTTATTTAACGTTATCACAAAATAGTTAAGAAATTAAAGAAAGCTCAAAATTTATATCCTGATCGTCCTGGCAATGCCATTGGGTTCTAGAAAATATTGTATTGTCAACGGACCCGGACACGTGTGCCCTTATATATTCAAAAGAATATAAAGATATTTATTTATTTATACGTTATATTAAAATGATATATTACTGTTTGATTTGATTTTATATTACATTTTTTGTCTTAGGCGTATCAGCGGTCGTCTGGCAGCACGCGCGGTGACGGAGTTAAAGGGTGACCATGCGAAACGTAAACTTGAATATGGCACTGATGGAAAGAAAACGCCCAAAACCACTGTTAATGGCAGCATTCTTAAACATAAGCGGACTGTAAGTACCAATTAAATATATTGACACGAAAAAAGTATATATATATATACTTACTAAAATTTAAAAGATATAAGAATAATGTAATAATTTATTCATTGGAACAATAAGAAAAACATTAAAGTGTATGGACTATGTGTGTATAGTGATTGATTATTATTAAAAAAATAACATTTCAATTTAAACATTAAAAAACAATACTGCTTTAAGGACACTTGTTTCCTTAATCTAAAATGGCTTAAAAGTAAAAAAAATATAAAAAAAGACAAAGTTTTACTATTTATTTATGTGTAAACCTTGCAAGACGCAGTCTTTTTATTATGTAAAATAATAAAAATATTATGTTATTATTTTGGTGATCGTCATAATTTTTACATAATATTCTCTTTTCCCCAGTCGTGCGGTCGCCGCCGCAGCGCGGGACGGCGCTCTATGAACGCGACGCGCAGCACCGCCGGCTCGCAGGAGCAGCGCGACCCCCTCATGGAGACCACGCTGCTCACCAATTATACTGACTTTAAGGTAATTTATCACTAGGCAAATTTAAGTTTTAATTTTGTTTATAAAAAAGTCGGCTTGTTTGTATAAAGTGCCAAATGCCAAAATGATTTATGCTTTATGATAAGGTATGTTATTATTACAAATATAGTATTAAGATATTAAATATATTTTTTTAATCACAGGACGGCATCAATGAGCGGCAAATCTGCCGCAGCTCGATGGCAATCAAACCTCAAGAAGCAGCACCCGTTCCGACCATTATATATCAGACGCTAGAAGAAAGAGACGACACCCCAAAAAAAACTTTGAAAACCAACCCCACTCCCCTCACGCCGAAAATAGGGAAGGAAAATATACAGCATTCAAACGTCTATATAACGCCTAAGAGTAATTTGCTTTCTACACCCACAAGATTAACACGGTCAGCTTTAAAATTGAATAACGATGGATTCGCGACTCCGCGCGCTCCTCTCTCAGCAAATAAAGTGAATCTACAAAGGCAAAATACAATATCCAATATGGCTGTCAAAACCACCCCAAGCAACGTTAGCAGGTCTAAATCCCATTCACATTTGGTTCGAGCGAAAAATCTACCACCTCTCATATAAATAACGTGGACATAGTTTAATATAAAATTATGCAGTTTTTTTTAGTTTAGTTGTGGCTTAGTATAGAAATTGATGAATGGGTTGTTTTTTGATAGATTATATGTAAACAGTACAAATATTACACTACAAATAGGAAACTTTTACATACATTTTGGAAAAGAATTGTGAAATTTATTAAATAAATAATTAATTTTAATGAAAGTTATAAATTTTAGTAAAACTAATTAATTGAAATTTGGAAATGTTTTCGAATTACTTGAGTTGAAGGATTTTGACAGAAATATAATTGGACTATTGTGAGATAAAATTTACAATTTTAGATGCATACAGTGTCAAAAGTAACTTAATATTTTTCATACTAATCTAGCTATTACTATTTATTATAATTATATATTGAAATGTGTTTTAATTTGCTTGACAGTTTTCGGTTTCCATAGGAAAATCAAATGTATAATATTTGACATTTTGTTTTTTTATATATATTTGTGTGATTTTAAATTGAGTCTCAACTATTAATTTTGTATGACATTGTATTGGTGTAATTTAATTTGTTAATAGATAATTAATATTGATTATTTTCTTAGTTTCATAATTTTTTTTAGATTTTTGAAATTATAATTTTGATTTTAGTTATATACCTATCTTTAGTTTCTTAGTTACATATTTGAAGTAAAAAATGACTTTATTATGATTAAAGTTGGAATGAAAATTATTTTAGTAATTAATTACTAAAATACTGTTTTAGTATTATATATGTCACAAAAATATTAATAATCTTGATATAATATAAGGGCAGCTCTGAATGTGAAATGTACTTAATACTGGTCAGTATTGGTTTCGATGTTAGCACGTGTGATTCACTTTTGTTCACCTTTTTATAATAATACGAGAACTTTTAATATAATGAGCACTAATTCTAATTTGTAAATTATGGTTGTAATATATTATGCATAGTTTTTATTGATGTTTTATTTCTTTATTGAACAAGTAAAATGTGAAAATAGTCGCCTATTTCCAGTAGTCTTGCTATCTAGTACCAGTAGTACTACCGGGAAAATTCTTTTAAATATAGAATAATCTTACTACTTGGTAAGATCACTAGGAATATTAATTGCAATTTGCAAGACTTAACAGAGTAACAAAACAATATTAACATGTACACCCGAAAAATTGAAAAAAATAACACCCGCGAAGTCCAGTAAGTATTGAGAAGGAAATTCAAAGTAGCACTACTGAGAATAAGCGGAAATAATTATTTGAGTCTGAAGTGAATGGCATTGAAGATCAGTGTAAACGGTAAGATTAGTTTGGGTGAAAGGTATGAAATTGATGTAGATATGTATAAGGATGTATCGCTGGCGGGACGAAGGAATGCTTACGTAGCTGCACGTATGGCTGCAAAGTGCAGCGTTGGCACCGACACTTATACAGTATTAAAACTTGGGCATGGTAGAATAAAATAAAAAAAATATGAACGCAGCATATGTCTGCACTCTTAGTTACTTAGATATATGGAGTCAGCTTAGATGATCAAAGCAAAGAGATACATAGAATGGCAGTTCTACGTAAACAGTAAGAATAAATAAATAAGAACGATGTTCAGGTGGCATATTGAGAAGGTATTTGATGAATGATTAAAAGTTATATTATGCCACAGAGACTATAAGAGAGCTACCTCTTAGAGTAGGTCTAGGTCTCGGAGAGTTCTTTTTTTTTATCGTGAAGAAATCCGTTGAGAATACCCGCGCCTATTGGGGACTGGTTTACGTTGGACACTAAAACCTCACGGTAGTCTACCTTGACCGCTGTCGACCGAAACAATCTTTTTTAGACATTTCTCAGTTTGTGCTGAATGGTGAGTTTTATCAGAATAAGTTATAAATATATAATTAATAACCACGATATTGTCAAAGGAAGGATAGAAAATGGACTAGGCCTTAAATATTATATACATAATATTCATAAATCATAACCAAAGCGATTTACGTTATAAAATAAGTGAAATATTTGTCAATAGACATTGCGATTTACTCAATATGTCGATATTTTTTGATTTTAAAGTTGGCCCGAGTGGCAGAAGGTTTAGAAGAGCGGTAGACGGAGATAAATATGATATAGAAGCCATAATAAATTATGAACATACTGAAGAACTATTCGGAAAGCCAGATGTCGGTACTTTGATGTATGTATTACAAATATATGAAAAGAATAACTTAATTTAGCTTTAGCAAACTTAAGCTTTATTTTATTTTTTGTAGTGAATTATCGAATCTATCAATATGCTTGATAAATGAAAATAAAGAAGTCACAGGTTTCATGGCTTTCAACGATCATCCCAATGTACGAGGTGTAGATCCTAGTGACTGGGAAGTATGGATGCGCAATATGTTTCAGTTAGTAAATAATAAACTTCACGCTTTGTCCCGCATACTAGGGTAGCCAGGTGTCACCCTCCTTTCTCCACTTTTCATCGGAAATCGTTACACTGTGTGTTGAATCGTGGAACTTATCGTGATTTGTTTTACCAGAAGAATTAAAGATATTTTTAAAATAATCATTCCTCCAATCCTGGGTATCGAACCCACAATCAATCGCGTTCAGTAGGACTGTAAGAATGTAATATTATTAAATAATCGCCAACATCATACTAATTGACCGATTGTATATTGTAACTATCCTGTTGCATTTTGAAGGCAATGGTTGAGGGATCGAATTTCATTCTTAAGCAAATCGCTGGATATCCCTAAATATGCGTAAAGAGAACGTAGAAGTGTATTGTCTTAGAATCTTCTCTACTACGATATTTTGAACAATATTAAGTCATCTCATTTTATTTTACAAACTTAATATATTACAGGCTTAACATTTTTCAGTGACTTAGACTTTAGTTAAAACTAAATACTTCAGTTATCTGTATGTTTTCTATTCAAGAAATGCCTGGGACTATACTTTTGAAAGTATAGTCTGCAAAATGCGATAGAAATATACACTTCATAGATATATTCTCCCAGGCATTTCTTGTACTCCATAAAAAACCATAAAATTTTAGCAAATTATTACTTGTTTTGACATTATTACATTAAACCATGCCTTATTAATTTTAAAATTCCGTAGAGTTCGATTCGTTTCATGAGGATAAGTTATTGCAACATTACGTTATCAGTTGATTATAATAAATCTTTAACTAAGTATTCATTAATTTCAGGAAATACTATTTATCAAGAAACACATTGTTCGTGCATTTCATGTACTGTGTAGATGCGGTAACGGATTATTTTCTACAGGAAGCGTTCGCATCTGCTTTTCGTAACGACGATTATCTTTTATACATTGCATTTATTGTTCCGATCGGATGCCCTAAGAGTAATTAAAAAATATTTTATATATTTATATAAAAAATATTCACTAATTTTATTTTATATATTTATTTAAATAATACCTCAAATACCTACTAAAATCTTTTGATTTTCTAATATTTACAAGAAAAAATATTTATTTATAGACTGGACGTCCAGGTATCAAGCATTTAAAAAACACAAGATCCATAAATTCAAACCTAAATGTTATAATGACAGCGAAAATTCTATATTTCTGTATACGGCATTACGCAATGATTTCTGTCCTAAACTAAGAATACGGAGAGCTGTGTTAGTTACAGCAATTTACTTGCCGTTGATTTTTGATAGCGTCAGTAATGTAGTTCAGCTTAGTAGAGAAGCATATATATATATATTCGTATCGTACTTTTTTTATTTTAATTAACACGATTTATATTAACTTTGCATGTAGAGGCCTGCGGGGCGTAATGTGGCGTGGCATAGTGGACAGCGTCTGATTGTAAACGCTATAGGTTGTGGGTTCAATTCCCACTCGGGGGAATGATTAATTCTGGTAAAACTAAGCGCAGCATTGAATTTCGCCACACATCACGCAATGTCACAATTTCGGGCAGAAAAAAAGAAGCGTGAGGTGAAAACACAATATTCAAAAATTAATTGAAAGTGAAAAACTTATTCACTATGTTATATCTTATTATAGGTTTTGCAAAATGCGATAGAAATATACACTTCATAGATATATTCTCGTATTTACAAAATATATGCAATTCACTTGCAAGTATCTACAAATTTAATCGCAACAAAATTTGTACTTTCACTTCTAGGTAACATAGTATCAAAGACACACAATATAAAAATTATTTTTTGAAAATTTATAAAAATTTCGGAGGATTCAAGCTCATGCCAAACGGTTGTCCGTAGAAATAATCTTTGGGTATCAGAAATTTGTAAAAATCTCTACAGATATGCTAAGAAAAAAAAACAAGTTGCAATAAGCGTTAATGAATTTCAACGTTACCGGATGTAGAACGTATGGCCAGACGACCACTTGAACGGTTTCGAAGAGTTCGAATCTCGTTTTAATATTTTTTGATAACTTTTCTAAAAATGTTTTTGATAATTTTATTATAACTTTCATTATTTAGCACTTTAGTTTCTCAGCGGTAAAAATTTTGCGTAATCGTTCAGTTTGTACTTCGATCCTAATGTTACAAAATCAAATTTAACAGCTTCAATTATTAAATAGTTTAAAAAAAAAATTCACTTATATTTATATATAGAGAAGAAGATAATGACGACATTTTAAAAATCATGGCCAAATGTAGTCCCACATTACAAGAATTATATGGCGAATTCTACATAAGTGAAATTATAGGACGACATCCGGAAGTAGATCGCAAAATCATTGTAGCTGATGTAAGTTACAACATTAGAATATGTTTTAATAATAATAACTGCAACATTTTCTTAACAGTAATTGTTCTTTCTAATAGTATTGTCAGTTTGGCTTTGTGTAATTCACTATAGTTTTAATTAGATAGGTATTAATAATTAAATATTTGAGGCCATAGTGGCGCATTGGGACAGAGCCTTATTGCAATCGCCATTGATTATG
The DNA here is from genome assembly GCA_038994665.1 of Podotricha telesiphe. Lineage (NCBI taxonomy): Eukaryota > Metazoa > Arthropoda > Insecta > Lepidoptera > Nymphalidae > Podotricha > Podotricha telesiphe. The sequence continues at coordinate 805,624 of JAOYRR010000126.1, read as the reverse complement.
GATTCGATTGTCACTCGGAGGAATGATCAAAATTTAATTATTTTCATATCTCCATTCTGGTGAACCAGAAAAAGCGTTACTCATCACGCAAGGTCTAGAATTCGGGCGGAAAGTGGAGAACGTACGTGAAAAAAATATTTAATAGTCAAATGTAAGTTAATTATGGAGGTCTCTTGTTTAATTAGGGAGTTTATCCTTTACGGTTTTAAGATATTTGCGATTAATACTTATTGTGCTTATGAATTCGAACCCTACACGCTTATAACAACAATGATCAATTTTTTTATTATATTCCTTAGTATATATAAGCTCATCATTATAAGTCGTTATAATTAAAAAGAATCTCTGTTTTCTTATTATTAACAATCGGCACGAGAATTGTAAAATATTTTTCAATAACATTTTTAGCATCAAGACCAAGTTGTCGGAGTCATGTGTCTGAATTCAGAGATAAATTACGAAATGCTTCAATATACGTACGAACTAGGTCCTCTTCATGGACTTAAAAAAGCAACGCCTTTGGAAAAAGAAAAATACAAACGAACGAATACATTGCTCGACACTTTTGGGTGAAGCGTTATACAATAATAATAATTATATATATATATTAGTTATCTTTGAATGTTTTGATGTATAACTTTTATTTAAGATGTTAAATACTACTACATAAATACGTGCACGCTTAGTACCCACTAAGTGAAAAAAAATATTCAAATATCGTATTTCGTAAGAATTTTCAGTCTGTTCTCTAACTTTCGCCCGAAATCAAGACATAACGTGTTGAATGTCGGATCTCGTCGTCGTATTTACTAGAGTTGAGAAATTAAAATATGTTTAAATATGATCATTCCTCTAAATGAGAATCGAACCCAGAACCAATCGCGCGCGCTTTCAGCCAGACGCTGTCCCACGATTGCCTCAACAACAGTAAATATATTCAGCAGTAGTAATTGGAACCATTTTCGGCGCAAAACAAGCGTGTATGTTATTAAAAGAACTTCATATTTCTGCTACTTATCTGTCTCGCCGGTATGGACTACCATCTGTCAACTTATTAATTTCCACATTTTAGAACTTAGAAAAGTTATAATACAGTAGATTTAAATCATATTGAAAGAGACATTTCAATAAAAAAAATATGATGTCTTCTATCTACTAACAAAACAATTAATACGTCCCTTTTTCTTATAATTAGAGATCCTGTAATATCTGGCAAGTGGAGTCCATATAGGAATTTACCAAAAGAAAATATAAAAAATAAGGTAAGAACAAAATTGTACGAACTTATATTTTTACATGTAAATTTATGCAACGTCTCGCCGGGGTGGACAGGGGTTCCGCTGGGTTTTAGTGGGTAGTGTCAGGTATACTTGCCGGTGAGTCCCACAGTACCGTCCGTTTCAGCAAGGGCCTGCACACGGACGGTCTGCGTAAAGGCATTGCGCAGCGTCACAAAAAAAAAAAATGTATTCGTTTACAATTTTTGTCTCTCTGGATCTCTGGATCGGCTGGACCAATTTTGACAGGATTTTCTCTGGCAGATAGCTGATGTAATATGTTACTTAAGCTACTTTTATTTTAGAATTCCACGCGGTCTATATCAAGGACACGGCTAGTTAAAATATAAAAATGTACCATATTTATTAAATAATTTATATTTTCTAGGAACAATCAGAAAGTAATCGACATCATACTAAAAAAGACCAAACCAGGGTAAATTTTGTTCGTAAGCCTGCGTCAGTAAACGAGGAATATAAACAAAATAGTTCTGAAGACTACAGCGAAAGAGAGATACATTTCCCAACAGTTTATATAGACGCTTCTCGATCAATCTTAAATATACTCGATGACGATCCATTCGATTATGATATTGTGAATATCGATAATCGCCTGTTGACTGTACCTCAAGTGCTTTCGTATGATTTTCTATTGTATGTGTATCTTTTTGATTTGTTAATTTAATATTTTAATTATATAACGTGCGGCGTGAAGATAAAAATATATTTTTTAATCCACTTTGAAACTTTTGCAACTTTTTCCATATAATAATCGCAATAACGGAGAATTATAATTTAACTCAAACGTTATTTCTATTTTGTTTCTTAAGACGTGATAAATTATTATAAAAAGTATCTTGCCATCAGTACACCATATACATATAATGAGAGTATATTTTATAAGATAATAAGTACTACGACTTTTGTGATTTCTAATAATTCGGTTAAAACAATTTATTAATATATTTCTGATATATGAATAAACTTTGGTCTGATCTCATTACACAATATATTTATAAGCGGGAGTGAACAAGGAAGTACTAGCCAATACTATAATAGTAAAGGGTAAAATATGTCTGACAGTAGTTGTGATGAGATATACTAGTTATCGTTTATCTAAACTAATTATATTATTTATATTAAGGCTTAAATCAGAAAACAAAGGACCGCTACAATCTCGAGAACATGACACTAAAAACACAATTAAACGTAATGAACTACAAATACTTTTAAAATTTGATTGTTTTTATATTTGATAATACTTTTTTTTATTATGACCTTTACTTTAAGGACGGAGTTCTATATTCAAGGCAAAAACTAGGAAGGAAATTGAATTACAAAAATATTTCGGCGATCCTAATGCATTTATGATTGAGCTGTTTGGTTTTCGCGATGATATTGATGATAGGTAAGTGTATAATAAATATAGAAACCTCCTAACGTATCTATGCTAATGTAACTAACCAAATCGTATGCTAGTTTTTGTAAAATTTTATTATGTACATAATTTCATCTTTAATTATAATTAATAAATATATACTAATAATATTATACAATGCAATGTAATAACATTCAAAACGTTTAGAATTTGAATATATTATTGCGTTTAGAATTTGAATATATTATTCAAATTCTAAACGCAATCTTCTTGAACTCTATAAACAAATGTAAAGGGCTTAAATAGAATGTGGTCCTATTTTTAGAAAACCTATAATTTTTTTAACGCAGCGGTATATGAACAAGCGCCTCTTAGGAAAGTTTCCAAAAATATGTTTTTCCATGTCCTAAGTGTGTGAATAACACTTTAAAATGTTAAAAAAAGCTTGTTATTGCTACTTGCTATTTAAGAAACATTATTTTTTTGCTTAAATCGTAGCAAAGTATACCTACTTAAAAACATAAGCATATAACAAATACTTATCATAATTGCAGTTGGAAATTTTATTCCAACCGTGCACTAAATATATATAATTCCACATTATTATTTAAGGCAAGGATTTCAATTACTAGAAGCAGCTTTTGAAATCATGAAAAATTATGACTACTGTATCATCCGTGTTCCTTGTCAAGGCAAGAGTTTCCATTTGCTTCAACATTTTTGCGTAAGTTATTTTTGATATCGGCTCATTTATATACACACGTATTTTTTTTATACCAAAATATATTTATAAAAAGATTTTATAAATAGTGTAATAGTGTAATAAACTCGTAACACTCGTGGAAATTATTATATTTAAATAATTTTGATTTCGCCTCTCTGGAAAGTCAAAACGCGGCGTTCAGTTCTGTAAATCAACACGCAATGTCTCGATTACGGGCGGCAAGTGGACAACCGAGTGCCTTCGATGCTAGGTTCCCACTAACTACTTGCTTTGCGGAGCAAAGCGTGTACCTATTTTATCTTTATAACTTACTCTATTTGGGATAATTGCCGGAATATAAAAAATACTAAAACTATACGTTACTGAATTCGTTATGAATGTAGCATTCATGCACACGACGTATTATTTTGCTATAATTATTTATAACTGTTATTCATTTCTATAAACTATTGCAGCTTATTCCGACTAAAATGAAAATTTCAAGTAAATACGCGTTATATGTATCACACAGAAGCTCGGTCCTGAGGTGTGTACGATTTTATAACTAAAGTAATATCTTTTCCTATTCCAAATCTTTAATATATTTTCAAAAGAGATGAATTAAGAATATACTATAATAAATTTTGTTCCGTCTTTATATTTTGTTTAATGGTTTTATATTAATATATTAAACTAACACACTGTTTTAGTAATAAATGTTACGTACATTATTAAAATGTATTTTTTCTGTGTTCTGTATTAAAATGTATATTTGTAGCACGACGTATAGACGCACTATATGTTTAAATTACTAGTATGTAGTTTTTGTAAGATTGCAGATATTAAATTACATATAGGTACAAAGTTATATGTATTATAAATATTTTTTATAATATATTGAAACTATAAAAAAATCAATTCAATCACTAAAAATACATTAGCTGTTTATGTATTGCAATTATTATTTGTAGCAAGCTTAGAGTTCGTGAAGCGGAAATGATGGACATTCCTCAAGTATGTCAACTTTTACGAAGTTTAGATAGCAAAGAAACACTGTGTACTGTACAGAGCACATTTTTACACAAAAATCAACTAAAATGTTATGTGTTTATAAACAATACAACACTTGTTGGTATCGGTATTTTAGAGTAAGTTTCATTTATATATGTGTTGTGTTGTGTGTTCATTTATATATATATTAAATTAAGACGCCAATGGTATATTAAGATAGTGGGATTGATTCCTAGATGACGGAAGTATTTATAGGAATAAATTGATATTTAAAATATATAATGTCTAGACGAAATACAGCGTTTCAATTCTATACTTAACCCGCAATATCACTATTTGTGCGAAAAAGTAGATACCTGTGTATTAATTTACTAGGATTTCTCAAGATTTATTTCTAGAAGGATGATATTTATTTAAAAAAAACACATGCTTCCCACTTTCTCCCGTATAGCAGGATAGTCTAGTCTAAAATTTAGTGTCAAGATACTTAGTTCTCCACTTTTCACCAGAAATCGGGGCATTGTGAGTCACTGAGTGGCACTGAGTGGCGGAACTCAAAATCACGCTTTATCTTCAGAATGAAATTAATTTACGATAGCCTCCCATTATAATAATAATAATAATAAAATTACAGAAATAATTTGTATACATAAGAATATTTATTAAAATAAACACGTAAATATGTTTATAGAAAACCAAAAGAGATAAACTATATACGAGCCAAATTTAATTTAGACGCGCATCGAATACATAAGTACAATGACAAGGAAGATTTTCATTACGGCTTCTCGAGTATAAAAGTAGCTGTTGTCTTTTCCGTATTTGAACCGCACTATAGATTCTTTGCTAGAGAAATGATGAGATTCGCTGGCTCTAGTTCATTAATGTGGATGACTGCTTATCGAAATAAATGGGTAACAACTGCATTTAGTTCTGTGTGAAATTATCGTGGCGTAGTGAAAAAGTGTGTGGGTTCCTTTTCCTCTTGGGGGAATGATCATATTTAAATTATTTCTTTCCACTTTGGTAAGACAAGCCGCATTATTGAGTTATTGAATCTGTAATGTTTCAAATTCAGGCCGAAAGGCACTGATCTGCTATGAAAATATCATCATATAAATTATGGGTAATAATAGTGTGAATATAGCAAAATGATAGTTAGCCATATCCTGTGGACGTGATCTAAGAAATACGGATTTGAATATAACTGCTTTAGATTTTTTTAATTATTTTATTATACATATTTTACTTTAAGGTAACTCATAAGGTGAATGCTTTAGTCGGCGCTATGGTTCCTTTACTGCCAAGGAAAAGTGAACCAGATTACACATTTACACAGGAGCTGTGGAAGACACGAAAATCGTCTAACCCTGAGTAGGAAAATATATTTTGAAAAGTATTATATTTTTTCCATATATTGACATCACAACCGGAAATTTTCTCATAGATATAATTTGGTGTCGGTTTTTTTTTAACATAAAATCGTAGCATGCCTTATATGTAAAGGACAGATTAAAAAAACACCAAAGAAAGTAATCTGAAAAAGGTTACAGAGAAAAATATTGGATTATTATCACATAACTAACCTTTTGTTTTTACTTGAATCTATATAACGATGTTTAAAAAATTATTAATTCTTTTATAATGAAAATCAAACACTGTATATAGCTTTAAAATACAAATTTATGTTTGAAGTTTAGATTAGAAAAGTATTTATATATATTTTGTTGAATGCAGCATACAGCCGACAAAGAATCATTCGATACAAAATCATCATATAGGCTGAAGCTATAACTAACGTATAAAAAATGTATCAATATTACAATATCATAACGGGATTTTAACAATGTTTCTCAGAATGGCTTTTAGCAGTTGGTTTATAAGCAAAAAATTCACGAGCGTTCCTCAGCTAAATGTAGACACAAGAATAGTGATTGTTGGAGCCTCAAGAACTGCAATGGCATTTTTAAATACGTTACTATTTAGGTATTTATTGTAGAAAAAAATCTTTTCGTAATGTGTACATATGTATTTGAACATATTTTATTGTTCCTGTAGCGTTTACTAAAATCTATTTAATTTTTACATCTAAGCACTTTTTGCCAAGAACCTTAATAAATACTTTTTTTCAGTGATTCCTGCACTTATTTGCTATTTACAAATGTGACATTAATATCGCCAAGTGGGTTGCCTTATAACAAGCGATCGAGATCAATATCTGAAATGATGTTCCAAAAGTATCATAGCAATTGCGAGAATTTTCTTAAAAGTGTACCATACACCTACTATGTAAATATTATACAAGGGACTATGGTGGATATTGAAAAGTAATAAATGCTTATTTTAATTACATAACTATTTTTCTATTAAATTAGTTGAAATAAAAAGAAAACTAAAAATATTTAGTTTCCTACTTATTATAGTATTTGGCACTTGCTTAGCTATACTATGGTCATTTATGGTTTATTCAACCACTGAAATAACAATGTCTTTAAAAAGTTACTGTAGTTCTAGTTTTTTTTCTGCCTGTCCTGAAAAATGTTACGAAATCGCGAAATGTATAAAGCACAAAAAAATCATCAATTTTTATTGTGTATTTACTATACTTGTTACAGACGAAAGAAATATATAACTTTATCAAATAATGGAAAATGTTATTATGATATTTTATTTTTGTTATTCGGGATGCAATATCAACATCCTGATTATTTAAAATCTGTATTCAAGCATCAGAAGGCTGTTGGGTAAATAATTTATGTACCTACTTTTATTATATTTAATACTTTTTAAATTGAACTATCATTTCGCTCTCTCGTTTTCATCTATTTCATTAGAAAATTAGATGTTGTATGGTGCAACTTCACGCCGTACTTTATCAAAGCAGATTGATGACATTAAAATATTTTAAATATATACATTCTTCCGAGTTCTAGTGAAAATTGAACCTACAAACGCCTCTCATTTCGGGTTCTCTCAGAACAAAATAAGAAGCATGCGTTTTTTTAAAATGGAATCAAATCCAAGTTAATAAAACATGATTTAACAATAAAATTATTTATTTAAAATAAAGTACAATCTTAAGTTAGCTCTTAATTTTGCATATCAACATGAAATTGTATACATGATCGAACGGTGATCGAACGACAAGTTCGTTGAGGAAATTCTGTATAATATACGTAAATAAAATCTATCGTATAATTTATAAGATGTATTCATATATGTATAAATTTCAGAAGTGGGAAAGTTCAATACACTGAATGTCTAGACGCGCCTAAAGCTAGCTTGAAGCGAGTCGTTAATTACACCCCAGCCAACGTGTTCATTGTGAACACTCTAGGCGATGCTAATAGAGCGCTTAGTTTCGTGCAGTCCTTAACATGGAATAATATGGAGTGTAAGAAATCTAATACAAATATATAAATTTTAAATTAATTATGTATTAAATTGTCCAAGTAAGTATGTCTATTTAGTGGTAACTTTTAAGGAACCGTTTCGTTCGATTCGTTATTTTTAAGACAAAGCTTTTTTCGAGTTCCTTTATTAAGGAATCTAGCTGCTTCTAGTAAATAATATATGTTATGTTATTTTCTAATGATATTTTTTATTATTAAAATAAGTGTTTTTATGCTTTTCCGATATAGCATGGTAGTCAGGCAGTATTTAGTGTCAATGCATTCTATATTCTACTCTTCGCCCATTCGGGCGCATTGGCCGCGTTTTACTAATGGAAATCTATACAAATAATAAAAATGTAACTGATCGCTGTGTATATACATGCAATATATTTGTAAAAAAATATTATTATGGGCGTTTATCGATATAATAGAACCTAGAAAAACCTGTTTCTTCGTTTGCTTGTGCGAATGTCAGAAACGGCTTGACCGATTTAAATGCATGCAATGCATGCTTAACTATTGTATTATGGTAAACTTCCCTTAACATTTACTGTTTATTTAATTACTTTATTTTATTCGGTTTATAAACAAAAAAGTTACAACCATTTAAATTATAAATTTAAGCAATGTTTGTAATTTTACTGATAACGCGGGCGGGCGAAAATCTAAATAGTTTAGTCATGACGAAAATCTAAGTAGTTTACACAGGAGAAACCGCGAGCAGGACGCTAGACATTTAATATAATTTCATTCCCCGATTGGAAATAAAGCCCAAAATAATCGTGTTTACTATACGTATTAATAAATGTCTGATATTTTATAGCTTGGGCATATAGATATAATATAACAGATATTGTTTTAATTAGATAAGATACTCGTCTACGGTGGAACAATACATACATACTGTTGCTTAGCAACTTTAATTGAGATGAAAATACCGGCTGAGAACATAATATTTATAGAACCATTTCCTGATGAGAATCCGAATAAAGCTAGAGTATCTATATTTTGTAATGCTTATGTATGTTAAACCCTAATTAGTTAAAAATAATTTTATGTTATTATTAAAAAGTGACATTAGCTAACTTTAGAAAGTGTATGGCTTTAATTAAAAACTGTGTTATGATTAGTTTCTATTTATATATATGTTTTAATTATTTTTATTGCTCTGTAGGTATGAGGCGCAGTATTAAGACGAGAAGCAGGTGGAAAATAGAGAATTATTTGTCTTGACACTAGGTTCCCTCTGTCTTAGTTTTCTCACCTTGGTATATTGTCAGGAACGTAAAACCATAATCATTTAAGTGAAACATTTTACATAATTCGTATGCAACATTCTAATCTATAGAAAAAATATTTTTAACGCTTTAAAATACATTACGTTACACAACTAAGAAGTACTTGAAATTACATAATTATTTAAATTTTTTACATTTGAATAGATAGAAAATGCTGTCTCAGAAATGATAAATAGCCTAAATATAAAAGTATACAAATCATATTACTTCCAAAGTTGGTGCACAGATTGCGATAACTTTGCGACACAAGTAGAGTTTTTATCACACTATCATCTTCTGAGACTAAAATGTTCGGCGTTCTTCTACTACGGTGTTCAAGGTGTTAATGAACAAGCATTCAATGGTATGTTCTTTTCGATTACTTAATAATTTAGTCTTTATATAGACTTCATGCATGTGAGAAACGTGTATAAAATATACTATTTTTGTAAATTTATTTTTAGTTAATTTTAAGGTTAATTTTATTTTTGTATTAGCTTAGATATTCTGTACTAACATTGATATATGTTATACTGTTACTATAAAAAACTTAGCTTCTGAAGCGGGCGTTAATAACTGCCACAGAGTTTTATACTAATGTTTTATTATCGTTATAAGATGTTATAATTATGTTCAACAGTTGAATGTTGAAAATGAATAAAATATTATTAATGAATAAAATAATCTCTGGAAAAAGTTCTCGGGATTAAAAGAAACCAGCTCTTTGGAAGGCTTATGGGAGGTTATGTATACATCATTATTTTTATTACCCAGCTCTGGCATGGCAAAGTTCGGCGTTGAGTTACGCCATCACCTTCACCGGTTTAAGTTCGAGTGGAAAGCAAAGAACGAAATGTCTTGATGCTACGTTCTTTGTGTGAACCCTGCTTTGTGATGAACCGAAACTATAATAATTAATAAATGCAATTGTACAAAAATGTTTTTTTAAAGCGATAAATAAAAACGGCATAGTATACGATGGTGGTATACTAATAGACCACCAATTTAGAACAAAAGACCCTTCTATATACGCAGCGGGACCTGCAACCAGATATTATAGAAAATACTACGCTGCTAATAAAAGGCAGAAATATTATGATGCTAATGAAGTAGGGAGTATGGTAATTAGCTTTATATTTTTTTATTTATAAAAGCCTGAGTAATTAAGTATATTTTTATATAATGGAATAAATAATTTAAATATCTCTAAGAAATTATTAATTTTAATACAATAGTTAGGATCTCAAATAAGAAACCAGCTAGATCCTTTATTTTCTGAAACAAGGAAGGAGCCAGAGAAAGAGGAAAAACTTTCCATGGAAAGTGTGAACTTTAAATATTCTCTTGATTTAAAATATGACGACAAAACTTCAGCTTCAGCTTCTGTTAAAAATCTAACACTGTGTGTATTTTAAAATTATTATTTAATACATAAAATATTTAAAGAACTATAAATATATTTATTTCTATGACTTTTAAAGACAAAATTCTGAAGATATTGAAACAATTCCAAAATTACCCAATTTCAAACAACCCCATATTGTATACTGCACTTTACCCGGAAGCTTACAATATTTGGAGGTGCGATCTCCTGGAAAGAAAGTGCCACATCAATTTATTCAGTCTTTACATTACAATGTTAGTAAACAATAAAAAAATGATTTATATTCTTTTAGCTTTCGTTTTTTTTGTTCAAGCTATGAGATCTTAGTTAGTTATTTTTTTATTAAAAATAGAGTAAGCTTTTAGAATCCTTAATACTTAATTCGACAGTGACTTTGTTTTCTTGTTACGTTTTCGCTTATAAATGTTTTTTTTGTACTCATATTTTGACGTATCGGCAAGGAAATAGAACACTTTTTAAAAAGAATATGAATAATAAAGATATCCTAACTAAAATTATTTATTGCACTTATACTCGTACAAAATTTTACTTTCAGGGAATCGTAATGGAAACATTCAAGGGAGGATACTTTAAACTACATCTTACTAATAATTTGATCGTAGATGGAATAACCTGTTTGACACTAGAAAAATATTCACTTGAAAATTTTAAACACCTATATGGGCATTCTGTGACCGTTCTAAATAATGTTCATGTGCGATTTACGGTACAATCAGTTCCAATTTGAATCAAATAGATTTTTCATTGAAAGATTATTTTTTATATGTTAAAAAGTCGTTATTACTTCGGAAAGTGGAGAACAGAGTGTATTAGACACTAGGTTCTTTCTGACTACTATGCGGGAAAATGCGTGAAGCTGTAAAAAAATATGACGTAAGCAGAGACAATGTGATGATAAGTGGGGCAACCTAACACCACGCTTCTAACGTAACCCAGAAAGTGAAAAATGTTATAAACAATAACATTTGATTTGTATACCTTATAGCCAACTATATATAAATCAAATCGATATAAATGAAATCATCAAAAACCGTTTATTTTCTCCTTATATTTGCCACAAGGATAATAGGTTTAATCCATGTGAAAATTTGGCAGCAAATCGGTCGGTTAGAAATTGGCCAAAATGACGTTGCAAGATTATTTTACATTAATCGATTGATTAATAAATAGATATGCATATTTAAGCGTGTTATAAAATAATGTTTAATTTAACTTTGTTACAGGCCAATAAAATAGATAATTTTTTCGATTTCTTTCGCGAACCATGGGCTTATTTTATTTACCATGACCAAAGTGAAGAATTATTTGCAATGGTTAAAGAATTACTGCCCAAGGTTTGTTTTTATGTCGTATATACTACTTTGAATTTATCACTACAATTATCCCGAATCTTTAAAATTTCTTAATAAATATTTTTAGAAAACGTATAAAAATTTGGTTACAGTGGGATTCGAACTGTCCAAGCACTCTAAGCCATAAGCAATGCGTTATACATTCGGCTGCGTCTAAATTCTTATACGCTTATTGCAACTTATTTTTGTTGTTAGCATCTCTGTAGAGACATTTTTACAGATTTCTGCTACCCAAAGAACAATCGTTTGACAAGAGAGAATGCAATTTATTAAATATTTTAACATTTTTATACGTTTTATTAAAATATTTTTTAATTATCTGTGTAAATAACGCTTGATGTGAAAAAAAATCTTGTTTTAACCACGTTTATAAAAGAACAAAAAACGGTTAAAAAAATAAACTACGCTTTCATAGTTAATTTAACTAAAATTTAAAACAATAATTTTATTCTTATACTAAGAATTACTTAGTGTGAGAATAAAATGAATAACGAAAATAAATGTTAGCTTTGTACAAAAATATAAATAAATTCTGCGTTTCGGAGTAAAATCAAACTAAGGAAATTGAAAAAGACATATTTAGAAAACGTATAAATATTTGAACACAGAGGGATTTGAACCCGCGCCTCTTAAAAACCGTTCTTGAACGTTCTTGAACGGTGTGTTTAGTGTGGGAATAACACTTTAAAAAATGTTAAAAACTACATAAAATCAAACTAATTTATTTTATATTATTTATCATAAAAAAAATACGTGGCTTTTAGTTTAATAAACTATAATTTATTTTATTCTAAGAATATATTTACACGTCTTTTTTATTCTTAGTAAATTTTGTTTCACCTATAGGGACAACGTGAAGGTGAAACATTAGGTGAAGCGATGCGGACTGTTGACAAAAAATTAAATAAGCAGGTAAAATGATAGTTGTATAGGAATATATTTTAAATTTTATATTGTAAGCGGAAAATCGCTAAAGTACGTTAGGCATATAACCGATTGGAGGTGTATTTTAATTTAATTTTTATAAAATATTTTGGATGAAGTAAGATACTAAATTTTATATGTAAATCCAAACGTATAATAAAATATTGTAGTGTAGAGTTTTTTTATGATTACTAAAATTTATTATTTCTAGAAAAAAATTATATGTATATAATAATGTTTGGTTTAATACAGGCTATCAAATTCCAAAAAAGATCAAGAATTCAATCGAATTTCCAGACGTCACCTCATATAGAGTCTATAACAGACTATGTCATAGAATGGCTATCACAACACGACATACTGCTTCCTATGTATTTACAACCATGGCAAGTCGCCCAGTATAATGACGACGTTCACCATCACCTTGCTTTCTGTAACAAGAAAATAACTATAGCCAATTTGTTCTCCAAAATATTTTAAAGCTACAAATAAACACATGTTTTATATTTTTACTTGTGTTTTACTTTACTTTCAACATATACGTACGGTGTGAGGGTGTCTCTTTTAGTTTATTTTTTAAAGTAATATGTTATTTTAGAGGTCTTGAGGGGTGGATGACTCCAGAAAATATAAATACCCAAAATTTCTATTTCAGAAGTTCAAAAATATTATATGAAGCCAGTATTTCTTTTTTAATACTACACAAAATTATTGTCAAACAAACGCACCTTATATTACATGTCGTGAAACTTCACTCAAAGTCAATTTTATATTTGTATACTTGTATATTTTCGTTGATATTTTTTAACACAATTAAAATAAAGCATGGCAAACCCAAAAGCTCCTAAGCCTTTAGTTCTTAATAATTTATTAATACAAAATATAAACACATGGGGTAATATACAATATAACATTCCTTTACGGCTTTCTAATAATGAAACTAGAACAGGAACTAACATCGCTCATCGGTACATACCGGCTATACCTCATAGCTTAGACTGTGTTAGTATACTTCTTTAATTTTAAGTTGAAGAGTGAACCAGAAGATTGAAATCATATTTATTTATTTACATAAAACAGCACATAAAATATATAGCTCTAAGAAGTCTCAATGTTATAAAAGTAACGTAAATATTTGACTATTTGTAATTCGAGTTAAATTGTATCTATTTGTACCGTGATTATTATAAAATATAAAAAAAAAGAAAGTGTTATTAACACACTAAGGATATGAAGAAAATATCTTTAGAAAATATATGAAATTTTTACATAATTTTAACAGCTCGATCCGCGGCTCTACCCAATTGTGCCATATGTTTGTCCAGCTACGTTTATCCATTTAAATTCTCATACGCTTGTTACAACTTATTTTTATCGATAGCATCCCTGTAGGAAGACTTTTACAAATTTACGCTACCTTTCCTAATAGCTTATTAAATATGAAGGATTATTAATTTCTTTTTTAGTAGTTTATCATTGCACGTGTATGAGAAAATGTTATGTATTATTAGAAAATCGATGAGCCTCTCCCAGAAAGGGTTACTGGAAGAGACATGGTGGTGGAAAAAGAATCATATAAGACCACAACCGGAGAGTACTGCGTTAAGCCTAATCCAAACAAGGCTATGGAAAGGGCAGACTGCGGTATCAACTGTAGAAGAGTTATCTTCATGACTGGTGTTGAAAAACGAGTAAGTGTCATTTGTTAGTTTTTGTAAAAAAAATATGTGACAAGGTTTTTGACCAAAATTTTACAGTATGTGCAAAATTTTTATATAAAATTACACTTTTGTGGGTTTATGATATGAATAGGTACTTATTAGTAGAGGCCATAGTGGCGAGGTAGTTATGGATTGGATTCAAACTCGGGGGAATGATTATATTTAAAATATTTTATCTTGTCCACTCTGACCTAAGACATAGCGCGGCGTTCAGTTCCGCCACTCAAAAAACCGTCTCTATTTTGGGCGGGAATAGAGTGTCTTTACACTAGAAGCTGCATAAAAAATAGTACATGAAGGGACAAACTTTTATAAACAATAGGATTGATTCTTAATATGAAAAAAATATTTATATTAAATCTATAAACACAATTTTTGATATATTTTTATAAAGTTTTTGGTATTGATATTTGTAAACATATTTATTTTAGTTACAAAGCAAAAATATAACGCAACCAACAATGATATCCGAAACGAAAGATACTTTTAGAGGCACTACAAAGTCTAATACAACTCCGCCAGATGTAATAGTGAGCCCACCAGATCCGGAATATATTTTTGATGTAAGTTATGTTCTAAACAATAGTTTTACAATAGTAAATCGTTATAGAGTAGATATTAGGTAAAATGACTTGGGGTTGGGGATGGGATGGGATATATACTGAATAGTAATGACTACTAGACGTATAATAAAGGGGTACATTTATAGTGATACTTATGTATATATCATTAAAATACGAAAGTGTAACATATTTTTTCTTTAATTTAAGAACTTCTTATTTTTAATTCCTTTAAATAAAATAGGAGTGATTTAGAACTATATTTATCATACAGTTATACTATAGTCAACATATATTTTTCATATACATAGGTAGTAGCTGCCGGTAGAAACGAAGCTCCTGTAATATCCGACAGTGTTGGCGGTTACCGCAAGCTTCTCGACCCATACGTGTCCACTTATAGAACGTACCACAAACCATTCTCTATTGAAGATCAATATGGTATAGGAGCAAAAGATCAAATCACTCTCTACTCAGAGTTTAACTTACCTAAGGTAAAAACAAAAGATTTTAGCTTTACGCTTTATAGGCTGATATAAACCGGCACCGCGTAACTGGGCAGGCAGAGAAAACTTTGTGTTATGACACTCCGTTCTCCGCTTTCATCCGATTTAAGATATGGTGTATCTAGTGGCAGATCTCAACGCCGTGCTTTGGCTTACCAGAGCAGGTATGTGACAATAATTTTAAATTATTGTTATTTCCCTGCTTCGGTTAGTGATTATATTTGTAATTATATTTATATCACTACCTCGAGTGAAAATCGAACCCACAACCCACGCGTTTACAGCTGGGTTACAATGCGCTACAATTACTTTATGAGTAGTGAAAAATAATCTTAAATAAGCTTTTGAATATTACATATCCATACAACAAGAATAATATTAAAATGAGTCTTCAAGCAAAATAGACAAATTTAGAGTTTTGAAACTTCGTCTAGGTGAGAGGCTTTGGTCCAAGACACAAACAAATTTGGATGCCATTAACCGCTAAAGTCCATAGAGGCGTGTATGATAGAATACATGTGAAGAAAGAATATAAAGAAGTAGCCGCTTGCCATAATCCAGTCAATAATATAAAGGGGTACGAGTTTGTAATTTTGAATTAACATACATAATCTTGAATTTCAGATATATGTACCTATATTATAAAGAACAATACATTTACAGAGTCTTCGAATCAGAAATGAAAAAGAAGTACAGATTACCATTTGCCTCCTCTTCTCTTGCCTCTTGGGATCACGGAGAGATGTTCAATTTGGCTCCATTTCAACCTAACCCTTACCAAACAAATAGTGCGCCTTTCATGTATTGCAGTGATTATTGTCACATAGCCCAAGGCACACCGCCTTCTACAGTCATTGATCAACTCAAGCATGATAGAAAACCCCATATAAAATGTGTTGGAAAATTTATTGTTTCTAGAGATTTTGCACCTTAAGAGCGTATAATAAATTTTCGAAACAAATATGTTTATACTGAAAATAAACAAAAAATATACTGTATTTCTTTATTTTTTTATATTTAGTCTTAACATTTTTTAAAGTGTTATTCGCACACTAAGGGAATTGAAAAAGACATATTTAGAAAACGTATAAAAATTTGAACGCAGCGGGATTTGAACCAGCGCCTCTTGAAAACCGTTTAAGCGCTCTGACCGCTAAGCCATGCATTCCACATCCAGCTACGTCGAAATTCTTATACGCTTTATTACAACTTGAACGGTTTTCAAAAGGTGCGGGTTCAAATCCCGCTGCGTTCGAATTTTTCATACGTTTTCTAAATATGTATTTTTCATATTAAGTTTTAATAGTGATTTTTAGAACTCCGTAACTAGTCTTGGAACTAGTCTTTGAATATATTCTTTACTCTTGTACATCTGTATATGAAAATCTAAACTTTATACAGACTTAACTTTTTACTATATTTAACTTTTACTTTTTTATACAGAACATGCACCTTATTAAATTAATGAATCTTTTGAATGAATTATTTTGTGCACTGAATCGGCTTTATATTCAATAAGTATATCTTTGCATCCAACGTGTAAACTATACTTTACCAACAACGAATGCTCAAATTGTTTTATATGCATACAAATCTTTGTCTAGCCTTACTGCAGTATTGGTAATATAAAGTTACGATAGTTAGGCTACAACAATTTGTTGTAATGAGATGTCTTTAAGATATATGTAAAATATAAATAAAAGAGAATTATGTATATCAAATATTGTATTTAGATATTGAATTTATAAAATTAATTAAATATTTTATTAATATTATTATTATTTTTTAATCCAATTTTATCTGAAAATTGATCGAATTATAATATTAGTAGGTTAATTTATTTTAAAAAGCAGGTGCAGAAGTATCTTATTTATTTTAATATATTTAAAAGAAAACAATACCTAGCAATGTAGTAGGTAGAAGCTGACCGGGAAAAGTTCTTGAAATACATAATTTCGTCAATTCTGTCATGCTTTCGACACTTCAGTACATATTTTTAACTTTGTGAATAGATTCTGAGCTTCTCACCTAAAAGTAGACATACTCGTATTATAACATATTAAAAAATATATTAATCAATAAAAATAGGTCCAATTCATCTTACCTGAGGTCTTCTCACAAAACAGCTTGAGCAGTTAGATGAGCTACACTCACAGATAAATTTCTTTTTCTGGTATAAAAACAAAATATTATTTATTCATTATTTAAAGTACTTTACCGCAACTATTTTAATCTACGTTTAAATGCTACATGGCTGGCTTTCTTGCCTTTTGCTTTTTATTCTTTTCTTGAAAAAATGTCTCCAACGACGACGTTTTGCTACCCTATGAAAATAATAATTTATATTTTTTTTATTTATTAAAAAAATCAAAGCTCAAGAGGATGTTTATATTTAAATTTATTCCACGGCCCAGCGCGCATTCATTATAGTATCATATTATATTGTAAAATAATAGTTTGTCTGTTTAATTTAAAGTATGAAATGTGGCACAATTTAAATTTGTTAAGAGAAGAAGTGCAGATATCCAATATTTAAATAAAACAAATCATAAGAAATATGTAAAGTGATAATTATGATTAAAATAAATTGAATAAATATTCAACAGTAAACACCTACTTTTTATGTGGGTTGTGCTGTGCATTTGACACACATTTTTGTACAAAGTTGACAAAGTATTATCATTATAATATTAGTAACGTGTATTTCACATCACCGACTCTCCTAGTACATGCGGATGGAATGTGGAAGACGATTGACCTAAAGTCTCTGCATATCAAGATAGTTATTATACAATATAATTAAATATAAGAGGCCCTCGTGGCGCAGTGGGCCAACGTCAGACTGTAAATAATGATTATATTTAAAATATTTTCATTTCTCCACTCTGGTACTTAAGACAAAGCGTGAGGATGAGTCCCGTCACTCAACATGCAATGTCTCGACTTCAGGCAGTAACTGGAGAACGGAGTGTCTTGACACTTTTTTCGCTCTGACTACCCCTGATATGCGGGAAAATCGTGAAGCTTAAAAAAATAAAAATATAACACTACCTTTGCACAAGCGCAAGCGCTCTGTGGGTCTATAGTTTGTTTTCTCATCATAATTTTCACTTTTTACCTCCAAATCTACTTTCTATTGCGCTTTTCATCGATGGATTATTCTAAAATAAGGTAAGCTTAGTATATAAATACTAAAGAAATTAAATAACGGAAAAAATATTTAACACTAGCTTACTCCTGGACAAGTTTGATTCGAGCATTTTTTGTCTTTTGTTTCGTCTATACATTTCTCGTCCTAAAATAATTCAAATATTATATAATATACATCATTAACACAAAATAACAAAACATTTAAGGAAAAGAAAATTCAATTACAGTAGGGCATTGTTCTTCCGGTGGTATAGGAGTACGTCTTTGCCTTGGTGGACGGCAAGGTGGATTGTGAAAACATCGTGATGGGTGGTTACAAGGTGCTCCGGCTCGAGACGGCCAGTAACAAGGCATGAGATATGGGAAGCATGACGAAGGCGGTATGCAGTGCGGGCAATGAGTGCACAAGCGGGCAGCCATTGGCTATACAAACTTAGAATATATAAAAAATAACAGGCAACTACATTTATAATACATGTTTTCTAAAAAACGCTAAAGTATATATTTATGTGAAAAATGTTTAAAGGAAGCAATTAAAAATACCTTTTGTAAAATACAACTGGATCGTGGTGTCAATTCATTCTGTAATTAAATTATAGTATTTATATAACTTCGATTTTCTACATATTTACATTATATTATTGACTAGCTGTACCTGCGACGACGTCCGTGTGGAATTCTAAAATAAAAAAAACCTAAGTGACTTCTTATTACAACTATCTGCCAGTGGAAGTCCCGTCCAAATCGATCCAGCCGTTCCAAAGTTTAGCCAGAACAACAAACAGACAGACAGACAAACAGACAGACAGACAGTCAGCCAGACAGAAAGAAAGACAGAAGCAAAAGTCGTAAAAAAAAATATTATACATATATGCATTTGGTAAAAAGTGGTTTTTGTAATATTACAAACAAACACTCCAGTTTTATTTATTTGTATAGATGACTTAATTTAGATTTGCTTACTGGCGACGGTTCAAATGTGGGTTTTCTTTTATATGTTATCTGTAACAATTTTGTGAATATTAATTTTAATAAATATATTTATTATTTCGAGTATTCGAGTATATTCCATTTATTTAAGTTGATACCTTCATTCCATATGCATTACCGCAATCGACTCTACATTTCTTCACGCATGGCGCCTGAAAAATACAAGACATGTAATATCAATACTTATTTCAAAATAACGTTATCCATAGCGTTATATTTAATGATTGTTACCTTACAAATACATTTTCCTGTTGGACACTGACTGCACTGAAAGTAAATAAAAGATGCTTATAAAAACCTTAACAAAGTGAGTACAAGAATTATCATAACCATTCCTTTTGACTTACCATTGAAGGGCATGGTGTGATATCCTGTAGAAATAATTAATATATTAATGTATTATGAGAAGGAAAATAAAAAAAACATTGATTAATATTACGTACACAAGATGGTTCACATCGTCTTTCACATACGGGATGACATGGATCTAGACAGTGAGCGCATCCACCGCACTGAAATAATTGAGACAATTTAATTTTACGAATCAGACTGTATAACAATTTATTTATAATAAAATTACCTTTAACGAAGCAGGAAGATCTGTGTTACTCTGTGAGAAATAAATTATAAATTAGATCTTTACAATAATTGTATATATACTAGTAACTACTTTCTGAGCAAGTTGCGCATAAAATGCAATTGCAACTGCCGTTGCGATGACAGCTACTGGCTTTAACATTAAAAAAAATCGGTAAAAACGGATTTATTTAAAGATACCTTGTAATAATCAGAAATAAATAAAGTAATGTAATGTAAGAAAAAATAATAGTTTTCTTCTAAATAAAATATAATATATATATATATACATATTTATAATTTTTTACCTTGTGCCTACAACATCCCTGCACACAGCAAATCTGAATTATAGCATTCTGAGGGAACACTGGCTTGTCATCTTTGCGAATCTTCTTTGATACCTTTTTTCCGACGATGGCAATATTTGACATGCCGAACATATTGTGTTCTCTATCTAATTTCAGTATTGTTGATAAACATTTTTCTCCAAAACTTAGTTTATTATTAATTTTGTCGACTGACTCTGTACTACATGTTGACGTTGAAGAGCCGACCGAGGATAGTGAAGGAGAACTGAAAACAAGTGTTAAACCTATCAAATACGTTTACAAGTTTTTTGGAATATGGGACTTTAATATTGATGATCAAATTTGGACTCGTGGTACACTTTATAGTTAATCGTTACCGAAAAATATTACTTTAAATCTCATGTCAAATTACAACTAAACTTTATACCTCTATAAAAAAACGAATACTGTTGGAGATTTACTTATTTACCTACTACTAATCTAACCTTTAAGTTAATTTTATATATAGACTGTGTTTATTTTTTTTTGCGCTTGTATGTTACAGTTGCCCCTGTCAAGGCATTAATAGCTCTGAAAAAAATATAACTTTCTAAATGTCCAGCAAAAGTTTCAAAGCATTTCAAAATTCGAATTTATATCCCAATACCTTGAATCTATAGAGCCTTCTCTTTCCTCTGTGAGCCACTTCATTTTGGTAAGTTTTAGCTTTTTGGGATTAACATAACAATCTTCTTCATCACTGTCAGATGATTCGTCTTCCTCAAAATTTGCTGTCTAGAAGTTTTAAAATTACGTTTATACTTAATATCTCATCTCTTTAGAACTTCCACTAGCAAATATATTTCTCTTTATGTCAAAATAATTTAATTTCTATATTATAGGACATTCACATTAAAATCTTAAATTCGCTCGTGAAAAGAACCAAGAGAAAAATTGCTTTTTAAATTCTTAAATTGTATAATTTGGACATTTCTATTTACATTTGGTTTAAGCTGTATTTCGTGTTCTAATTGTGAGTCGTTTCTCTTGCGGGTTTCGACGAGTTCATGTAGCGCCTTTGACCTCTCCACTTGAATAGATTGATCTTCAACAGACTGAATTAAATAAAGATAAATGGCTATTATCATAATTATTAAAATAATATTATAGCTTTTTCGTTGTTTTTTAATGTTTGATAAGAATGGTTGGATAGTTATTTCTTTATCAATTTCTGACTAGTTTTTATGAACAAGTGACATTTTTGCCTTAAAATTCATTATAAAAATTAACAGTAACTTTTAATTAGCACACATACATAGTACGTGCTCATTAAATATAACTCTAATTATAACTTCACTGGAGTATGTCTAGTGAATCAAAAAGCAACAAAAAAAGGTAGAATACCCCGTTACTCACTTCATAGGCACCAACTTGAAGCGAACGGTCTTGGTTCATTGAGTTCATATCATTATCATTTCCAGCTAATTGTCTTACTTCATTGACCAGGCATACATAAGTGAAGTAGACATTCTGGTCTGAAACACTGCTAGCCAGCTTCATCGAATACGTACGGTTGCTAAAGTCTTCTTGGTAATCGTTATAATTTTTCATTTTGCAAACTGTTGAAGTTATTTTAGATATTTGTCGCCATTATATTTATTGTTGGATATGGTAAATTTTTGATGGAGTGACACAAAATTTCGATATACTTAGCCCATTTTTGGTATGACTAAAAATAAGTAATACTTCAAGACCTTCAGATGTTTTCTTTTATTTTTAAAATTTAAAAAGTAAAATTGAATACACTGAGTATGTATAGGTACTTAGAAATCTTCTTTTAAATGAAAAATCTATATATTTTTCTTTATCTTTATTGAAACAAAAAAACCTTTGAATGAATGAACTGTGGGAAAATATGGGCAACCATTTTATCGGATTAGGAAGTAATTTATGTCATGAGTTTCAATTAGCGTCATGGTTTGAATACTAAATTGAGGCTTATGAACTTTAATGCGGATATATCGCTTTTATATGTGAAACATTATAGCTTTTATTAAACTACAATGTTAATAGATTATACTATTGTTTAGTTTACAATTGCAACAAGTGTACATTTAAAGTAAATAATAAAATTTGATTGTGTGAGCAAAGAGAACGAGTAGTTAAAAATCATAACCAATTATAAGAAAACAATCTTTTTGATTGTAAAAATAGATCTTCTCTGTAAGAAAGCTAATTGCGTTCTTATAGGGGAGCTACTTCTTATAGCATAATTGCTATTTAAAGTATAAGTGTAGTAAAATATACTTGGTTCAGTGTCCAGTGACCCAGAGTGAATGACATCAGGTCGCGCAAAAAGCAACTTTAACAAAGGAGTAACAAAAAAACTGATTTTCACTGAAGATTAGCGGCTACGGTCCGATCGTCGTGATGAATTCTGCCTTTTTTACAATCTGACATTTTTAATATGAATTAAAACACATTATCAAATTACTAGATACGCGCTAGTGCGGAAAAATTGCAAGTAACTCTTGGTCGTTTAAATGTGGACATCAAGTACCGTAATATACATTTTTTGTATTAGGTATATATTTTACAGGCATAACTATATATATTTATCGATATTGATATTAAAATTGTATCTTTATAATAAAAACAAATTATTTTTCCACTTTGTACACCTTATAGGTCTAATATTGCATCTAAAACTTAGTTGTGTCGGTAGAATAAAACGTTCGTGCAATAAATTGCGCATGATGATACAAAATGTTGATTAATACTTGTTTAATAAATCTGTAACAAATGTGTGTAGCGGTGATTCAAAGAGCCAGACGTAGTAAACATGTTTTTTAACCCAGTTGCTTTTTAATTGTGAATGCGTAGATTTATCAGTATAATACATGGCATCCTTGTCAACAATTGTTATAATTTTTATATAATTTACTAGCATAATTGCAAAAAAAATGATTATTTTGCGTTTCGTGTAGATACTGACCTAATACAGTAATATAATAAGACCTTTAATCCTATAAATGGCATAATTTTTTTAATAAAAATATTTACTAGTAATAAAACGTGGAAAAAGTATAACGAAGAACTAAATTTTGTTTTAGCATGTTTGAAACTCATAGAGTTTCTAGTTTGAACCAAATGTTGATAAGCCCTGAATCACGTCGGTCGAAACGGAGGCTTTGTAGCGTATCATTTCTGTTGTGATCATGGTGTCGATCTATTATGACCAGCATATAATTTTTTCTTAATTAAAATAATAATTATCTTGTATTAAATATCTTTCTTAAACATATTTTGTGAATTATGAAATTGTAGTGGTAAAAAAGTGATAATGACGACTTTTCCAGTATTGTTTTATGTGTTTATGTTTATTTTAACTGTAAATGGACAGTTTGGAAGTGAGTTTTTTAGACAATTTATTTTTAAATTATATACAATTTTAGCTTGTATTAATATTTTTTTTAATCCTATAATTCAAAATGAGGTAGCTTTAACAAACGAAAATCTTATAATAAAATTTTATATCCAAACTTCAAATCAAAAGGAAAATGTTGTGAGTATAATGTTTGCGACTTTGTGAGAATATTAATCAAACAATAATCAAAACTATAATCAAAACTAATAAATATATATATAATAAAAATATATATATATTAGTTTAACTGACATAGGAACGTGACGCAGCTACAATAAGTATAACAGAAAAGAGCGGTTAGGGTTCTCACTAGATTATTTAAGTATTTTAAAATATGAGTGATTTTACACTGACGCTTTAAATATTGGTAACCTTAGCACCTTAAAAGATTCCCAATAACTCAATTTTCACTGAAAGATAAATATAAAAACTTCGCGCAGAAATGTCTAAATGGGTGGAATATATACAACAAATTACATCACTAAATTCTACACTAAATACTCAGCAAAATACGGAAGATGCATATTTAAAGAATATTCTTAATATTGATTGATAAGTCACAGCTTTTCTAACAGAAATAAAGTCGTGTAGTACGTTAAACAGCTCAGAGTTCAAAATACCATGTAGGTAGAGCTTTTAAGCTCTTACTAGCCTATAATTATTGTAATCTCGTAATACATAATTTACTAAAATGTCAAACTTTTAAAATTACACGCCAGTTTGGTCAATTATAGGCGAGTGCAGCACAAATATAATTGTAACCTCGATAAAATTACGATAATTACCATCACATATAGCTTCAGGGTTATTATAACAAAAGGCATAATAATGTACGAATGTACTATATATTGTCATCACTTTAATATACCTGAAAATTAAGTCAGATATATTTTTGATTTATTTTTGTATTATAAAGGTTTTGGAGGAGTCATTTTGGCATGATAATGGCACAGCCTCTGAAATCAGTGTGTTTGATTTTGTAAACAATTTTGTTATAACATTGAGTGTTATAAAATCAATAATCCTATACATTTTGACATTTTGAGTAGCTTACAGTAAAGTGTATAAGCTGTTATACAAGTGTGTATTATATATATAAATTAAAAATTAATACAATTATATACACATAAACTTACATCAATGTCGTGTCGCCGAATTACTATTATTAATTAGTAGAAAGTACTCCATCTGCTACGGTTGTGAGTTCTAATTCTTGTTTTATGACTAAACAAAGCTTGTTTAATTTCAATCATTCAATCAATATTAACTAAATCGTGTTTGAAGATCCAAAAGTAACCTTTTCTTGACTTATAATTTCTACGAATGGTAGAAAAATTAAACCCAAAATGTGACATATTTCTATATTTTGGTTACTTACTTCATAAAATACGGAGATATAAAAAAAACGTATAATACATTTTTCAATTAAATAAAAACTATCTCGTGTACTTTACTAGAGTGTACACATATAACTCGTACAATGAATATTTCCTTCAGGGCCGGTGTAGAACTCGCTATCACCGCAATATACTATTTTACTGTTGTATGGAAATTTACAATTTATTTACAGTAAAAATATATCTTTTTCAATTTCCTTAGTGTGGGAATAACACTTTAAAAAATGTTAACAAAATATATATTTAATAAATAGCATTCTCTCTTGCCAGACAATTGTTCGTAGAATAATCTTTGGGTAGCAGAAATTTGTAAAAATCTCTCTACAGAGATGCTAACAACAAATATAAGTTGTAATAAGCGTATAAGAATTTCAACGTAGCTGGAGGTGGGACGCATGGCTTAGCGGTCAGAGCGCTTGAACGGTTTTCAAGAGGCGCGGGTTCAAATCCCGCTGCGTTCAAATTTTTATACGTATTCTAAATATGTCTCTTTCAATTTCCTTAGTGTGGGAATAACACTTTAAAAAATGTTAACAAAATATTTATTTACAGTATTTTAAATTTTTTATATTTTCAGCTGTATCTCTTAACATTGATATGAGTCCACGAGACCAAAACTTAAATTTTCAAGTAAGTAACAAAATATTTATTATTTATAAGTACATGTATTGTAGTTGTAGGTTGGATTCCCACTCGGATTATATTTTTAAATTATTTTCCCTTCATTGCTCTAGTAAAACAAAGCACGGCGATAAATTGCACCACTCAGCATGCAATGTCTTGATTTCAGACGGAAAGTGGAGAGCTAGGTGTCTTGACATTAAGTTCTCTCTAACGACCCTGCTAATACTTAGTCTTGCCATAAATATTGTAACAAAGAAAAATAACATTTTTTATTGTACGTTACGTTTATTATATATATATTACAGTGTATTAGTTTAATACATTAATATAAAATCATTAAAATATATAATGCTTATTTAGAGTGGTCTACATTGGCTGGTACTACAGTCTTTTAAACGTTTAAGCCAGATCAATAGCAGGACGCATTCTTTCTATGGGAAAATCGTACTACTGCCAATCGTATGGATTGTTTTAGAGATCCAAATAATCATAGCCTTTAAAGCAAGCCAAACTAAAAAAAATCTAAAACCGACCATAAATCCTCATCCAGTGAATTAAGATCACAACTAGATGACGGCCAGTCTTCAGCTTTAATTAAGTCCGGAACGTTCGCTTCTAACCAAGATTAGGTGGATTGAGCTTTATGACCCAGCGCCGAGTGCTGAAAGGACCATTTTGCTGAAAGGACCATTTTGCTGAAAGGACCAAAAAAAAAATGCTGAAAGGACCATTTTGCTGAAAGGACCATTTTGCTGAAAGGACCATTCTTGGTTATGGAAGATGGTGTTGTCAAAGGACTTTAATTACCTTCTCAAGAATAATGACTTCAAACACTTGCGGCGACGTTTTGATACTCTTTTCACAAAAATATGGCTTAGTCTTTAGGCACCCCACAAAACCGTCACTGAAGTAGTTGTTTTGTTTTTGTCACCCTATTCTTTTTTTAATTATCAGTTAAAAAAATACCAGTGTGTCCATTATAGGCTGCAAGTCCTAAGTCATCTTCTAATATACGCGACATGGTTCTACATGCTATGTTCATCTCCCGAGATAAAATCTTTTGCTTTCGGACAGGACTTCTTCGGATTCTTTCCGTAACTGCTTTAATCACCTTTTTAGTAGGAACACTACGTCTACGGCTAGATGTTTTTCAGTCCCAAGCAGAGGAGATTTCATCGTACCTATATATATATATACCTATATATATATATATATATATATATATATATATGTTTAAAAACTTCACTAAAGAGCTGTTTTAATTTTGTTTTGTATATTTCAGAAATGTCCTGCAAATATGTCATGTGTACCAATCAGCTCGTGTCCATTGTTAGAAGACCTACTGGATTTCTCATGTTTTTCTTCAGATAGGTATGAATCAATCAAACATAGAATATAATACAAATATAAGTTCTAGACACAATCTTAACTAATATAGTATATATAGTTATAAGTTGCATTAAATGGTCACATTTTGTAACTAATTGCACTTTATTGTAAAGGTATTTCCATCGACTAAATACATTAAGTTGTGGGAACATGAATAATGAAGACTACGTATGTTGTCCATCTTGTGAGTGCGGCAAGGTGTACGCACCGGGCACGCCCGAGTGCGGGAAAAGCATGGTGCAGGGCATAGGATATGAAGATCTTGGTGCCCATCCTTGGGTTGCCAGGATAGGTTTCGCGAGTAAGTGTATAAAAAACTATAACATTTTACACTTTTTTACATTCTACTAATTTGAAATGTGCTATTGGTAGAAAATAGAAATATGTTTTTGTGACAAAAACGTCAATATGTGATAGATAGCCACATATTATTCGATTTTCATGTATTATTTGTATATGTTTAGGTGTGACTTTTACACTATATTTCATGTTAAGTGGCAGAAATCAACACCACGTTGTGTCCTGTCACCAGAGCGGACAAAAATATTCCAATCATCATCTCAGAGTGGGAATGAAACCCACAGCTGTCAGACGATGTCACACTGCGCCACGATGGCCTTAAAATAAAAAATATATATAATTATTGAATAACAGATGACTAGATAAGACTAAGCAATAACTTTAAACTTATATTGATATTCAAGTTTAATTCTTAAATATATTTTAGATAAAGAGACAGGTAACGTACGATTTGCCTGCAGTGGCTCTATCGTATCTAAACGAATTATTCTGACAGCTGCACATTGCGCTTTAGCCAAACAAGAGGGATATAAACTGTAAGTTTATAATTCAATGAAATGTTACATAGTTTTAGTAAATATTAACTATGCTTATAACTAATATTGTTTTTTAACAAATTATGAAAAATATTAAAAGTATTTATTAGATTTGTATAATATGCATATGACTATATAATGTAATACTCGTATACCTAATATTGATCAATATGGTAGCCTCATTGATGTGTAAGGTACAACTTACCTTAGTAACGTATGTCATTTTAAATACAAAAATATTATCACATATGTGTGGTGGTGTGTTTATTATATTTTTTTTTATAATGTAATGTATTACCAATATATTATTATAAAAAGTATTGTTTTTCTGAATTTCATACCATTCATATTTTCTTTCATGTATTAATTATAATAAAAATTCAAGTACCTTTATAAAAAAATCAATACTAAATAAAATAATAAAATATGAATTATGAAACCAAGTGTAAAATCGTGTTTCGATAGTTTGAGGTTAGCATTCTAAAGTTAAGAAATATATATTTTTAATACCCTTCAGATCGACAGTAGTAATAGGCGAATGGGATATGAGCCGAAGTCCTGATTGTAATGTTTTTTTCTGCGCGCCGCCCACTCAGGCCATCAAAGTGGACAGTGTTATCGTTCACC
The DNA here is from genome assembly GCA_038994665.1 of Podotricha telesiphe. NCBI lineage: Eukaryota > Metazoa > Arthropoda > Insecta > Lepidoptera > Nymphalidae > Podotricha > Podotricha telesiphe. Next base: position 776,812 of record JAOYRR010000126.1, on the reverse strand, counting down.
CAGGATACGAGCAGAAGATTTTCCGACATGATATAGCTATGATTGTTTTGAAAGAAGACATCAAATATTCTGGTAATCATGTTTATTACAATAAAACAATACTTTTTTCATAATTTTAATGTTGTTATAAATATCGTACATACGTATTTATTAAATGTAAATTGAACATATACATAGACAGTGGCGTAGTAGGGGCCTCGTGAGGCCTCTTTAAATCACTGGCAACGCTACTGCGCTTGAGACGTGTTACATAATCCAAGTAAGCGTGACAGCGCCATACAGACAACATATTTTCTCTTGATCTTTCTTTTCATTTTTCACATTTTGACTGCTACGTAAAGGCGACATCATTTTATAAGTGTATGTCTTTCAGAGCATCTTTGGTAAAATAGATTTATTGGATAGGTCTTGAAAAGGAAAAAAGGGGCCTCGCCAATGTGACTATTAGTCCATGCTACGCCACTGTACGCAGAATGCGTATGCGAGAGAATGCTATAGTAAAAATGAAAAATAACGTGACCATTTGGGTTGGGTATGTCGAGAGGTTGAGCAATGAAAGAATATATGACTCAAAAGTATGACCGGTAAAAGAGCTACTGGAGGAAGGCCACGTGAAAATCATTGAAGAAAGTGGACGAGACGAAAGAAGTTTGCAGGGACCGTAAGGGAGCGTAAGCTAGGCATACTGCTTGTGCCTATAAAAAATATATAAATATTGATATCTGCTTTGTGATGCTTTTGTAGCGCAGTTGGGACATATATAACTACATCTAGTGTGACACTAGGTTCTCTCAGTCTAATAGACTAGGGAAAAGGCCTGAAGCTGCTCATAGCTGCATAAGATAGAAGTGAGCTTACATTATATTCCTGATTATGATTAAATTTTAAATATAAGCAATTTTCAGTTTTTTTTTAGTTTGGAAAGGGCTGAACGTAGTAAACGGCACTAGGTTTACGAAACGCACTTTAATAAAAATGTTGCTCTACATCACTATGTATTTCTATATTTGTCCTACTAACCGCTGAAACTGCCAGCTGTTATTGTAAAAAAAATATGAAGACGAAAAACAATTTTATCATAAAACCTGACCACAATCCTATACATAAGAAAAAAAATTTATAAAATGCATTTTGAATATCATCATTGCTGTACTTGTTTTAATGCGTAGGTTATCATTAATCAATATACGCATAGATTCATAGCGCTAAATTATTAGTTATAATAAAATGAAATAAATTACAATTTGTTTAGTTGAATATGGGAACAAGTGAAACGACCTGTAGCTTAATACGCACTCATTTAATAGCCTCTCTAGGCAAGCTCGTGTAGCGGGCACAGTGTTACATTTATTGAGTGTACCCCCCTCAATACATAACACAATTCACACAACGTGTTAGCAACACTGCAACGTATGTAAAGCTCGTATTGTAACCATCACCAAAATATATTGTAAATTCAATTATATACAAGCAAAACTTTTGATAAAAAGAATTGAAATTGGAGAAACGGAGTATCTCATTCATTCACCCAGCTATGCGAGAAAAAGCGTGCAGCTGCAAAAAAGAATGCTTTTTACAGTAAAGTAAAGAAAAAGTCGAGTTCTATTTGTCATTATCATTATATGGTAGACAAATCATAATTAGAAATATATATATATATATATATATATATATATTATAATTAGAAAAAGTTCTATGTATTTTAATTAAAAAAATATATATTCGTAATCTCATTCTTTAAAATACAGCCAGCGTCTGGCCCTTGCTCCCCGCAAAACGCAAAAAATACGATATACATAATAGATTCAATCAGTACGACAGTATTCATGTGACATTGAAATCATCTATTACAGGTTAAATCGTCCTTGTTCAAGGCCCCTGTATGAACAATATTCATATCAGCAATCTAGTCACTAATCTCGATGCTTTTATTTCAGTGACGGCCGCACCGATCTGTTTGAATGATAAACCGGAAATAGTAATCCACGAGCGCGCTTCGTTGGTCGGCTGGGGAAAACTGTCTGGACAAAACAACTTAGTATGCATAAAAATTACATTCCTACATACTTTTAATTAAATGTACTTTTAATGGCTATTTCATAAAACCAAACTACAATTACAAATATTATTTTATACAGCAATGTTAAAAAATAGGAAATGTTTTTTTTATATAAACATTCACTTCGCTTTCCAAGTAACATTAGAAAAAATACGGTAATCAACACCACACGCAGTTTAGTTTCAAGTCTATTGATAACACATTGACACGAATAATGCAAAAGTTTTCTTGCAGTTTATTATAAGATATTTTGGGCTACGTCACCCACCAATCAAGCTACCGCGTCTGAATGACAAGAAATAGAACGAAGTCATAAAGCTCTCTTTGGAGTGGAAAATATAAACAGAATACAGAATAATACTTATAAAAATGTTATGATTTACTTATAAATTTAATAATATCAAATTTTAAAACAGATTGGTCGTCAACAACAATTGGACGTCCCATTAGTGTCGTTAGAGACATGTGAGCGTATATTCGGTGAATCAGTGCCAATAAATGAGAGTCAGCTTTGTGCTGGAGGGGAGGAAGGAAAAGATGCTTGCTCGGGGTTCGGTGGGGCGCCCCTAATTGTAAATAAGGATGGGCAATATTTTCAGGTAACCTTGATATATTTAATTATATATGCTGGAGCGAGCTGGAGTTCTAGTCAAATTCAATATATACTCAAACTGTGCCGTTTTATAAGAAACACGATTATTGAATATTATTAACCTAATAATTTTAATTTATTGATTTGAGCAAGTTAAGCTTCAAAACTAAGATACTCAATTACATGTACAAATGCATTGAGTGATTACTGTAAAATATCACGAAATCTACATTAGCAAATTTGTATAAAGTATAGGTCAAATGAGAATGCTTGACGATGCAACGTGACAATCAAAGAAGTAACAGCTGTCATGTTATACAGCCGTTTAATATGCAAAAGAAGAAAACATATTACCTGTATTTTTTTAGCTTTATCAAAGTAAATCAAAGTAATAGTTATGAAAATTATTTTTAGAAACCGTATACAATTAGAAAATCTTTCCAAGAGGCGTGAGTTCGATTCCGGCTACGTTCAAACTTTAATACGTTTCCTAAAAATGTTTTTCATATTCTAAGTTCGTGAAATGTTAGAATAATAAAAGTTAATTATTTTTTAGATTATTTTATTTAAAACATATTTTTTTTCAGATCGGGATAGTATCCTTTGGTTCTGAAAACTGTGGCAGCGAGGGGATCCCCAGCGTGTATACGAGTATCGCGCATTACAATAAGTGGATAGTTGAAAATATGCCATCGTAACTCTATAGTAAGATTTACTTGTAACATTATGACAGTGCAATTTAAATTTAATAAAGATTTATTATATTGATTTAATACTTTTTATTTATCGTCTCGCTTGAAAGTTGTTGAGCTAAAATTATTTAGAAATAAGTTAGAGCTTAAGTGAATCTGAAAAAAAGTATATTTAAACGATATTATGGTGTGAAACACACCTTTCAACCACACGTTAGTAAACAATACTCTCAAAATTAATAATATTAACATTGGCGTGCCCCAAACTCCCACCGTTTGTACGTGAACGAAGTACAATTTTTTTATGTAAAATATTTATATTAAGGTTCTTTCTCAGTTAGGTAAGTAACGCAAAGTACGCCTTTGGTACGTCAACTGAACATGATTATAAGCTGAATATTTCATAAAATATAAAGAAAAATAATCCTAATCGTGATTTTCAAGGTATCATTAAGATATTGTTATCAAAAATATTGTTTTAACTACTTACCATGTTCCTAAAATATATCATTCTAATGGAGATATTCGACTTAAATATTGTACTCAAATTGTTATTAAGTATAATTATAAAGTGATGCACTTTTATTAATATATATATATATAAATTTATTCAATTTTCATTTGTATTCATAAGGTTTTGTAAGGCCATGTGATTATAGTAGCGTGCGCAGGGCGGCGTCAATGTAAGCATAGAGCATAGAGTCCCAATAAGATGTTCTTGAGCATAATCTTGGATTTCTTGGTCGAATACCTATAAAATAAATATAACAGAAACTAGCCAAGATCTTAGCAAATTTTATTGAAATGGGCTATTACAGGCCACCGTGGAGCAGTGTGACAGCGTCTGAATGATCGCTGTCTGTACATGGAAGATATATGAGAAAAAATATTATTGGGGGCCCTTTATCAATGTAATAGAAACGAAAACAATGATTTTTAACTTTCTTTTCTGTTTATCTGTATGTCTGTTTGTCTGTGGACGCTAGTCTCAGAAACGCCTTAACCGATTTAAATGTAATGTTGACTATTGTATTTTGATAAGCTTAACTTAGGAATTACTGTTTATTTTGTTTCGATCATGTTATAAATAAAGAATGTCTCAAATGGAGTTAAATTAATAATATATTATCTATTTTTTTCGATTTCACTAATTTTCATTAAAACTACACTACGAATCGTGATTATGCTTATAAAATTATATTTAATATACTAGTGAATTTCCTTGGTATCAAACACATAATAAAATTTATAAGGTTAATAAATAAGGAAACAAGGATCAAATAATGCAGTAAAGGACTTATTTGAAATTTACTTTCTTCCATAAAATTAATAATTATTATTATAAGTTCATATACATAATTTCATTTATTTAGTAAGAAAATAATTTTTGCATTGACATTTTTCTTTATAGTTACTCACCCCATTAATAGTGACAGTCGGCACGAATTTCGGACTTACTATACTGGTATAGTATTCTGATTCCAATTGTAATACTATTCCTTCTCCCAGTGTGACGCATTTTTCAATGGCTTCACTTGAAAGTTTCGCTTTATCTATACACTGTAATGTAAAAATATTATATTAATACATCTACATTACGTTGTTCTGATGAAAACCAGCACCAAACTAGAACAGTCTATATATAGGTAAGTACAGAAAAATAAGGTTTAATGTTTTTCAATAAAATATATATGTTTAAATGTTTGATAAACTAGCGTATACAGGTAGTGTCCCACCACACCGTTTACCATAATTTATCAATTAATATTAATAAATTATTAATATTTTTATTATTTATATTAAAAGAACTTACATTAAATTTGCCGTTAGCACCAGCCTCCGTTTCCATCTCACAGGCCACATAGGCCAACTTGTTTTTATCATTCTGCGCCTTTAGGTAATGCAAGCTGCAGTCTTGTACAATATTGCCCAAACATTCAGCAGATCCGTGTTGACATTCAAAACCATCGTCACCGTAGTTTATGCTCTATTTTTTTATATCGGACTAATAAATTAATTAATTTATACATATTATTCTAACTATATGAAGCGGAAGATATTTTTAGTTTATTGGGCAACTTCATACAATAATACTATGCACCTACTATATTTATATAAGAACAACTAAAATACAAACAAAAAATGAAGTCGAAGAGTACAATGAGTAATATTGAAAAGGGGGACCTTTTCTTATCTTCCCACTTTTTCTTGCCTAGCAGACTAGTCAGAGAGAACCTAGTGTCAAGACACTCCGGTCTTCACTTTACGCCCAAAATGGAGACACTGCGTGTTGAGTCGTAGAGCTCATCGCCGCGCCTTATCTTACCATACCGTACTAGAGCTGAGAAATGAAAATAATTTATATATAGTCATTTCTCCTAGTGGGAACCGAACACCACAACAGATCGCGTTTATCGATGCTATCCCACTGAGCCACGACGAAGACCTCAAGTATGCACACAATAAATAGTAGATATTATAACTTTTGTATGATTATCTTATCAAGATGTTTATACATAGCATACTATAAAACAAGAACACAAGTCTGCAAAGGGAAACCATTAAAAATATATATTTTAACAAATAACTGAAATACAACTAGTTACTTTTGAAGAACTAATAAATCGGTTTCATTGTGTATCTTTGATATTCAAGAACGTAATGAAGAACAAAAAGACTTTACAGTAGTAGCTATTAAAATATACGCGATTAATCCAGTTAAAATCATCAAAAAATCCAGAAGCCATCACCTCAACCTCTTAACTCTTAACCTCGTTGCTGCCGAGTGCCAGTCAATTTTTATCAAGCTAGGCATAAATTAGAACAAAAAAAAATCTTACTTTTGATTTTCCAAATGGCACTAATTTTAATGTTAAATATTGATGAAGTAGATGTAGAGCTGGTTGCAGCTGCTTCAATATAAAAGTCTTACTGTCGGGACATTGGCTTTCGTAGTAGACATTGAGTAATAACTGAGAAAGAAAGATGAATGATTACTTTAGAGCCATGTTAATTTAATATTTTAAGATGTTTTTTAGACAATGTAAAAGTTTGGTTAAACTTTGCGCGTTTTTCTTAACAAAAAACTTCATCGATGATCAATTAAAATTGGATGCAGTAGAATTCTAAATAATTTGTAACGAGCTTACCTCGTGAAATTGGTCAAACAAAAAAAAAATTCGGGCCACGCAATAATTTAACAAGAAAGTATAAAAATAATCGATTTGGATTGTCATTTTATGTTTTGGTATACTTTATTTCCTACCGGAGTTCCGTACACGTACAATCCTATTTTTTTATCATTCTCATAGGAATCTTAGTAAGTCGTTTCTTTGGGAAGACTATAAGGCAATTTTCATGCCAATTTCAGCTTACTGTGCTCAGTACTTTCCACAGTAAAACCCAAAAAACGCTGTCCCGTTGAAATTTAGAGAAACCCACATACCAAATTGAAAACGTGCTTCTCTTTACATATATCTTTCTTTTTTTTCCTCTTTACATATATAGATATATATTTTACTTGTATTTCTATAAAATCCTGACTGTGTTATTTTCATAACTCATTCTTAATAAATATAATATTGTTATATTATATAACTGTATCAGGACAACTTTTACTGTCCTACTTTTTTAAACGACTACATATATAGATATGTCGACCTCGCCTGCGGGGCTAAGCCACTAATTTCGACCTTGAAGTTGAATTCATTAAGTGTCTATTGGTTTGCTTATTTGCTTTAGTAAAACTAAGATGATTAGATGAATCGTACGATTTTCAATACTATTCTGGATCTTTTTGAAATAATCGATTATGACATAATTTTTAATATGTTATAACCATATAAAATACATATAAAATACATACAAATATAAATATTAAGACATCATTGAGCTAGCGGCTTCGTCTGCGTAAACTACAGACTTAAACTATTTCGTTCTTTCGCCCGCTCGCGTTTCCACTTAAATTACAAACTTTGCTTAAATTTAAAATTTAAATGGTTGTAAGTTTTTTAATTATGAACCGGTTAAAATTAAATTAATATTCAAATGTTAAGGGAAGTTTCATGTAAATAGTTTAAGCATTTTTGAGAAAGAAAAATAAACAGAAAAACAGAAAAGACAATTAAAATCATTGATTTAGTTTCTATTATGTTGATAAATGTCCCCAATAATATATTTAAAACATATGTGTTCCATGTCTGTACAACGATCAGTTACATTTTTGTTATATGTATGTGGTTATACACATATATATTATATTATATCTATGTATAACTTTGTCTTTGACTTTGTCCGCCTAGAATTCTAAAACAAATGTCCAAGTTACTACGACATCAGCTATCTGTCAGTGAAAGTCCCGTCAAAAATAGTCCAGCGGTTCCAGAGACTAGTCGGTGCAAACAGACAGACAGATACACAAAAATTGTAAAAAAAATATTTTGGCATATGGACCGTGTATACATACGTATGTATTTAGTAAAAAGCGGTTATTTTAATATTACAATTATTATATATATTTGTATAGATAAAAAATAAATTTGACATAATGACCATGTTTTTACAAAAATATTTGTTAATTTCAGAGAATTCATTTTATTTTTTACATTAGTTACATGTAAGCATTTTTTTTTGTATAAATATGAAGAAGACAGCACATTTTTCATATTTATACAGAAAATATCATAACCTTGTAATATTTATACTCTCGTTTCAGCTATTCAGTTATCTTTTCGAATTCATTTCTGAATTTTGCCTATTTAGAGATATTCTATAGACATATCTCTGAAATAAAACTATATATTGCTTTGTAAAGCGAAGTGTACGTACTCGCGACTAGTGTTATTTTTAGGCAGCATATGATATTAGCGATACAGTTACATACACACTGAAGGGGTCATATTGACGAAACCTTTACAATGTTAAACCTTCACGGATAATTTAAATAACTCACGCATACATTTTCACTCTAGAGGCATCGTCATGGTTATTACTCTAAGTAACTGTGCGCTAATGACGCTCAACAGTTTTAAAATGCTTATTAGAAATTATAATTCGTTATTTAGATTGTTAGGTGTTTTGATCGATATTTTATTTCTTACTATATTATTTACCTTTTTCAGATCAATAATCATATCATAAGTTCTTTGATTTTCGCGATTATTACACATTTTGAAATGAAACTATTTTAACCGGATTAATCGCGTATAATTTTGATATTCGAAAATACATTTTTTAGAACCTGACGTTTCGAACGCATTTTACAGTAGTCCTGTCTAGTCAGTCTACCTGTGATCACGAAATACCAAAATTATACGCGATTAATCCGGTTAAAAATAGTTTCATTTCAAAACTATTTCATATCACATAAAATAGGAAAAATAGACTCATTTTTATAAAAATACATTAGACTACACTAAATCTTCTATTAAAACATAATTTACCTTTTGTTGAACAGAGAAGCTAAATTGATGTACTAATATTAATAACACCAAGAAGTGCACTTTAGAAAACATATTTTACAGTCGTTACTCTACAGAAAAAAATAATGAATAATTATACTTAAATAATTTATATTGCTTAAATCATATATTTTCTATTTATTTTACACTCAATATGTACACACGTGTGAATAGTCCAATCACCGCAACAGTTGTTGCGTGTGCGCAATTGGTAGCTTCGGTTCTTTAACCATATACTAAGCTGCACTTATAATAAAAATAATTGATAAATTTTGTCATTGGAACAAAAAATATTATTGTACATCTCAAAAATAGTATAAAAGTATTGGAATTCGTTTAAAGGGCTAGCGCAACGTTTTAATTTTATACACAAACATTTAAATAACCAACTCTTATCTTAAATAATATATCCCTCTCTCGGCTCTCAAAATAATAAAGTAACGGTCAAATATATATAATTAATAAGCACTATAAAGTAATTGTATTTCATAAAGTCTTTGCATGTAACGTACAAATTAATCCACCTAATGGATAAATTTCCTAAGAATGTGAAAAACACTTTAAAAACACAAAAACCCACATATAGACAGTTGAGGAAAACTTATTTGGCTTTTGGTTGCACCAATTTATAGTAACTAGTTTATATAAACTTTAAGTATGCCAAGTTTCGTTCTCCTATCCGCATAACATTGACCTTTGCGTATTAATAATATAGTGAATATAATTTATTCTATTCGTATTAAAAGTAAATAAATAATTAATAAACAATATATTTTTTTCGTTTCTTTCTACGTTGCAAACTTTTTAAAACAATCGAATAATGTGCTACAATATTAATTAATTAATATTAATATGTAAATACACTTACCCAGGGGTTGTTAGTGTAATTTTATAGTTAAAGTTAAAAAATCATCATAATTTGGCTGTACAATGCATATATAAATACTAAACCAAGGATAACCATCCAGTACGGTTGAAGTAAGTAAATTATATACGATATAATAAATAATACAATTAAAAAGTAAACTATTTCCATTTAATTTTTGATGGCATTGTTTATTTATTTTATAAACGTCATTTATGTTGGTTATGTTGCCACAGATTATTATTTTTATTTCTTATTCAATAATAGATTTGGGAAACGGATTAATATTTTTATATAACCTATCCTAGGTTGTACATTTTTGTAAAAGACGCGTTTGTTTTAACGCATACTCTTTACAAATTGCAAATCTTTAAAATTTATGTTTATCACAAATATATATATATATATATATATATATATATATATATATATATATATATATATATATAATAATATAGATTAAAATAAGTTCTATATCATATACGAATGACGGGATAAAATAAACTGAAGAGATTCAGAAATCAGTTATTAACTTAGTTAAAAACTTATTGAAATACAAAATATATATTTCTAAGCCTCGTATGTAGTCTACTTATCTAATCTTTTATTCTTTTTACTAAACTGGTCAATTACTGAGCATATAGGTATTCGTGACGCATACTGAGAATTTTCTGTATTATAAAAAAACTTTATAGAAGAATTTTGTTGTGGAATATTGGTCTGAAATTGGGCCGTTGACTTTTGATAGTAAGATTTGATTTCCTCCTCGTAGCTATGAATTTGCGACTCTGGACTTGACGTCGGTGATATATATTTATCCATAGCTTCAGTAATTAGAGCCCTGTAAAGTATTTATTTAGTAATTATTGCTGTTTTTTCCAAAATTATTGTGTATGTAAAACATGTAAATTAAAGTTAAAATTAAGCTCTATATTTTCTTACCGGGGAACCCAGCTCGACTTATTATGTGTTCTTATTTCACGAAATTCACTATCAAAGGTTTCTACATCATAAATAGATTTATTCTTGCTTAATGGTAGCTTCCACTCATCAATATTGGGTTTGGGAGATCGTACCTAAATATGATGTATATGTTATATTTTTGCTTGATAATATAATACCATCCATCGTGGCGCAGTGGGACAGCGTCTGACTATAAACACGATTGGTCAAGGGATCGATTCCCACTAGGAAGAATGATTAGTTTCAAATTATTTTCATATCTCCGCTCTGGTGATAGGACAAAGCGTGGCGTTGAGTTCCGCCACTCAACACAAAGCGCATCGAGTTCGGGCGGAAATTGGTGAACGTAGTGTCTTGACACTAGGTTCTCTCAGACTACCCTGCTATGCGTAAAAAAGCGTGAACTAAAAAATTATACAAGTCAAAGCGTGACTTAAGTTTCGCCACTCCACACGCAATATTTCGAATTTCGGCAGAAAGTGAAAAAGAGAGTGCGTATCTATTTTTATATAAACACTTATAAATAAATCTATATACGATTGACGTGGCTTCTTGAATATTATAATAAGTACCTAATATTGTTAGGAACTTTCAAAGATTTTACACATTACATAGTATTTATAAGTAAGGTACCATACAGAAAGTACTGTACATACCATTAGTGAAGGTTACCCCATCACCCATAGTATATATGATAAAAACAATTCTTTTGTTCTGCTATTAGAATGATATACGTAATTTTAAATTGATCAGAATATTATGAAATTTATTAGAGACGAATACGTAACGTGAGTGTTATAGGTATTTTGCTGTAGCAAGGTATATAATCGTGATATACATCAAAGTGTTTTATATTGGTCTATGAAATTTTAATAATGTACAAATGGGACTTACTGTAAATCCAATAAATGTGTGTTCGATTCTCACTCATTTGAATTACACATTTAAATTATTTTCATTTCTTTGCTCTGGTAAGAAAAAAGGCGCTGTCGAGTTACGCCAAATTGACACGCAACTTTTCGAATTAGGGTGAAAATTCTCGACACTAGGTTCTATCAGCCTACCCTGGTAAGAGGTAAAACTGAGAATCGGTTTTTTAGCCACTAATTTATTAACAAGACTTACCCAAGGAGTGCTGGAGTATGTGTAATATGTAAGGATATCCTTCGTATTCGTGGGACGGCTCAATTGTTCACTAGTGAATGGCCGATGGTGCAACTTATTTGTTGATAAATAGGGGTCCAAATGCTTTTCAAATCCCTCATGTGTAGTATGTAGAGGTTCTATTTCGTTATACAGAGGTTCTATTTCAGGCTAAAATTTGTTGTAATAAATTATATCTTTTTGTTATATATAGATGTTTTCACAGCTGCGCTGGGTGATTTTATCGGTCTAAATATTATAATTTTGTCATAAAATGAAAATCCTAGGAACTCAAACTCCTTAGTTACAATAAAAATAGTAATGTCACAGGAACTTACAGAATGTAAATGTAGCGAAGCAGAATGTTTATACTGGTCTTTATTAGATATTAATCTAGAATATAAAACAGGCTTCGTAAACGTGCTTTTCATCTCAGTTGCTCCATGCGCCGAGTAAGCTGGTATTCGATCTGAAAGCTACATATTTTACAATTTATACCTCTAATAATTTAATACTGGCTATAACGTATCATAAGAACGTAGGCCGAGCTTGAGAATATCAAACAATGTCCTTACTCCAATAAGCAGTAGAAAGATTTATTTAAATAGATAAATACATATTATTATCACATTTTTACTAAGTAATATTATTATTTAAAAGTCAACGAATATTAATTACCTTTTTACTCGGTGGATAAATGTACATGTTATCACTGCTAGAGGTGTGCTTATTAAAGCGAAATGTTTTAGGGATTTTATATACATAGTCCAGTGTTGTTTGCGATTGTGATAATCCACTAGTTACATTAAAATCTCTGCTGTATTCCTTTTCTTCATGGAAATGTGATTTCTGTGTTAAAAAGAAAGAATCTTTTTATTTTGCATTTGTTTTTTTTTTCGTTTTGTAGGACTTTTATAATTATAAAAAAAATATTTATGACTTTTTGGTAAAAGCACATAAGTTTACAAATTTAATAACTGTTAAAAAGGAATAAGTTACTCCGAAGATTACGATTATTATTTTAATGCTCTAATTTAAGTGACACATTCTTGCTGGGTTCTTGTTCATGGGGTATAATGAACGTAAGTTTTTACAGAATATATACTACCCTATGTGTGAGTGTTATTATGTGGCTTTAATTGTTTTTAATAGACATGTTTTCTTTGTAATGTGATGAGCTCTTTTTGCTTTATGGCCTGAATCGGATTGCGGGGAATGTGGAGATGCCACCCTTTGCAATAAATTATTTTTGTCATGTATTTTACTGTAGATTTTATTGATTTCAAGATGCTAAATAAATATGTAAAGATCTAAACTCCTGATCTGTAGAAAATTCTACAACTATACATCCAATAAATTTTAGCGTAAGCATGAAAAAGTCAATATTAACTTACATTTTCTTTTAACACTTCAGGCGGAGCTCTCCATTGTCGTCCAATAGTTTCACTCGATTTCACAGTTTCAGGAAATTTTCTTACAGGATAATTTAATCTTACAGGATCCCAGTAGGTAAGAGCTAATTTTTTTGGATATACCGTTTGCGTGTTTTCCATAGTTTTCAGTATATTTTCCAAGGATCTTTTTAAAGTCTCTTTTTGTTGAAAAGTTATAAAATTCTAATACTTTAATATAAGACTAAAATACTTTGAGTCGTTTCTAATTATAGTAAATCGTTGAAAGGTTATTTATGTGTATCATTCCTTTAAACTAATGTACTTTATAACTTGTTGCTATGACTACCTGAATAAAAATTAATGTTTCTGTAGATTCTTGGTAGAATTATTGAACAAATTTACCATATATTTTTCGTTGATGCTCTAAATTTTTAAAAAATAGTTCAGTTAAATTCAGTCCAACGTACTAGTTTTGTGAGCAAGTTCTTCTCCAGATATCATCATTTTCGTAGTAAAAATATTTTTACCAACTTCATGAAGAACAAGTATAAGAATAAAAACTAAGAATAATTATAAGACGAATAAGTTTTTTTACTTTTATTAAAAATATCACGCTGATTTTATTTAATTATTAGGATTGTTTTTACATTCAGCCAGAGACTTCCTAGACTTAATATCCGCCAGAACCTGAGATATTGCGTGTCGAGTAGCGGAACTCAATGCCGCGCTTTTTCTTGTCACCAGAGCGGATAAATGAAAATAATTTAAATATAATCATTCCCCCAAGTAGTAGTAGCACCAGTACACACATATTCAGAGTACTGATGGACATACCAGAGTTTGTCACCCTAATTAAAAGAAAAAAACAAATTGTTTTATTCGGAATAAGAAAGAATGTTTGAAATATCAAATAATTTACCACCAATTGCAAATAATTTAGCACAAATTCTTACAAAAATTAATGGCCATGCTAAGAACCGGAGCAAGTAACCTAGTGTGATTCATGTATTTTCAACTTAGCAGCTATTCTATAAAATGTTTTAATCAGATCCATTTAGTATTTCCGAAGACATTATTTTTACTGATTTATTATGTTCTGATAGATAATAGATAAAATTGACTGAGATTACTCGTGGTCTTTCGTGGTCCTAATTTAAAATAAGTGACAATAAATATATTTTTTTGTTTGTGCTAATTTGTTGCTATGCGTTGTGCGATTTGTTTTATTCTACGATGAATAAATGATTTAGTCAAAAAAAAATCAAGTAAATCAAATACTAAATTAACAATTAAATACCAAAAACCTGATTTTACATAGTATAATAATGCATGCGCTGTAAAGTATGCATTTTGATATTAATCAAATTATTACCTGGTACGCACGTATTAGTTGAGCCATACATCTATCTAAAAGCCCACACGATTGTTTCCAACATAACTATCAAATTGGACATCGAAAAGAAAACTTCAAAATTTGTTTGGTATTAATTCATTTTATTTTCACAAATGACTGATATTGTTATCAAAACACAATATACGTGTTATCTAACTTTAAAATACGAGACTGTAATAAATACAAAACTGTACTTAAACATTCAGTATTACTACGATCTTAAAATTACATAAGAATCAATCAATGTATGCAGTTAAAATAATTTAGGAAATGGTTAAAATGTGGATAAAAATATAATAGATATAATTTAAATAAAAAAGTGAACACAAAAGTAATTTATATGATATAAAATATTAATTGCATTAAACATTAAAATCGAAAGTAAAAAGACTGTTTATAACATTAGTCAAAAATAATCAAAACTATTTAAAAGGCTGTAGCATTCGTTCCTGAATTTCCATTATTTTATTTCGTTTCATGTCATAATTCGTAGTAATACTGTATGTGTATTTAAACACATTCTAATATGGCGCATTTTAATATTGAGATGTTTTTAAAGTTTCAAATGATTTATTATCGATTTAATGAAATGATAGACAAACTCCTGTCATTACTACCTATATAGAATATCATAAAGCTTAGCCTTCTATAAAATATTTACTGTATGCAAATAAATATAGAGATGAAATTCAGTTGGTAACATAATTACGTATTATTTAATTACTGTATAGATCTAATGTAACCTGATTATTGTAAACGCCTGCTAAATAAGTTTAAATAATGCAATATAATCCTATTCATTATGCATCCTTCTTAAAGTATTATTATAACAATGCAAAAAAGAATAACTGTTACACTCAGAGATTACAATTAGTGTTTAACTTCCATTAAGGATATATTAATTTAGTGCGTGTACCTCTTCAATATCAATTAAGCAAATAAACACAAATTAATATCTCTGAGTGAGACTGTTAGTGCGAAAATGGCCCAAAATAATCGCCATTAATAATCAATGCTATACCGATATATGCTATACTGGTGGGAAATTTAAATTACGAATTATTGAATTAATTACAAAGCTAAATCGATTAACAGTTATAACAGTAATTATAATTAAAGATTAGAATCAGTAAAAATTGCTAATTTGTGCTGTAATCACTTTCATAATCGATTATATTATTGATAAGTAATTAATCAAATGTGCCAAATGCTTTTCTATCATTTCAATTCATTTTTAATATTAAAATGTAGCCACATAGCAATATGTTTCTAATGATGAATAAATATTAGCTGTTAATTTTAATTAGTTCAAACGTTTTATATCAAGATTGGTTGATAATAACACATTTTGAATTTGACTTACATATCGATTTTATAAAACGCGAAAGTTGATATCGGCATAGAGTGCCCAATAGTTCATAACCATAGGCCAATTAAAAAACGCCAAAATTTATTCACCAGTCCATTAACACTGAGACGTACATCTTAAACTAGATATAAATAAATTATATTAAGAAAATCCTCTACGAATATACAAAATTAATATAAGTCTTATATTACTAATACAAATTACATCACAGTTCAATAAACAAGTTAGCGTTTATATAAGAATAAGAATACATAATCAAATTAAATTTAAAACTAGAAAAACTTTCAGATATACTAAAGTTTAAAACTAAAAACAACGTTTTGGTGAGTTCGTTCAGGGTACATTGTAATTTAGGAACATATACATACATACACCCGAGTATGAAGCCGCCTTTTGAAGGCAGCTTTCGGTTCAACTTATATATTATCGAATAAAACTAAACACACGAAAATCAAACATATGCACGCCATGAAAATATACAAAACGTCTAAAAGAATCAGATGTATCAGTCGATATTATATAAAACTACACTAACGGGGTAAAAAAGCTACATGAAAAACTTTTAGTACGCAAGTACGAAGCAATAGCAAGGCTTTAAAAATACTGCGCGATACTTAACTATATTATGTAGATTATAGTCGGGTTATATTATAGAAAATATCACTTAAAGATGTCAAAAATATATTTTCTGAGATTAGTTGTTTTAAATGAGCAGTTGACAACCTAAGTTTCATACAAGTGAAAGTCAAAACCAGTAAGGTTTTGACTTTCCGGTTAAATAGTGAGATTTCTTGATACATTCATTAAGGATTTAAGGATAGGAGAGCAATGCCTGTTGCGGCCAAGCGATTTTGGCGTCTATCCTCTTGTAAACCAGTATGAAATTCTGTCCATTTTTCTCTGACATCACCTCTTGTGGACAATCGTTCTCGTTCAACATAGTTTCTATAACAAAAAGACCATATTTTTTTACTGTATGTACTGTATGTCGAATAGTTAATATCAATTGTCATCTATTTCTTGGCACCCAAGCTTAACTTTGAAAAATTATATTATTATTGAGACCCAAAATCATAGGAGATATGTTAAAAATTACAAATTGAACACATGTTAAATTTGTACACACATGTGTATGAGTTATTATAAATGAGTATATTTTTTATATTATATTCTCATTATAATACAAAACTGAGATAAAATAAAAAGTATTATTAATTTCTTTTCGTCGTACACAAAAGATATATAGAATTTACATGTTTCCTATATATTTTTTCCAATTAAAGAATTAATATAGTATTAAAATCTTTATTATATTGTAAATTATTAGTAAGTAAGTTTTATATTAGGACACTCACCTTGTCCATCGTGCAGTGCAAACAGGGCGTAGTCCTGCGGGTTGGTGATGGCGGCAGCGTGCGCGAGTGCGCGGCACAGGTCCCGGGCGCGCGCTCCGGGCCGGCACGGGAGCGCCACGCGCCGGATGGAGCCCCGGCACTCGTCCGGGAGCGCCACGCGCACCACTGCCACGCCGCAACCCTCGCGGCTCGACTCCGATGAGCCGCGACGCCACTGCAGCGTATACAATTATTTCATTTAAATATTCATTCAGAAAATGAGACTATCGGGTGTATAAAGTATTGAAAAATATTCTTATGTTTTATTAGTTTTTTTAATATATCAATTCATCTTTTCATAATTATATATTTAGTGACGAAAAATATATTTATATAAAATGAAAAATTATTATTACTATAAGAATTTTTAATTATATGATTATTTATTTTGAAGTTTTATGATAAAGGGTAAGTTTAGATTTTTTCTTTTTTACTTATCTTGCTTACTTTACGTTGATATATAAAAAAATAAATGTTTAGTTTACATTTTATTGTTTATTAATCTGTATATTGGTATGTGCATAATAAATAAAAGAATAATATAAGGGTCATGTTTTAAGTGTAAATACGAAGATAAGAGCTTTGTATAAACTAATAAGATGTTTTAGATAGTGTCAACTGAAAAACAATATAAAAAAATCTGTTTCAGCTGTGTTGATACTTAAGGTCTCTCTCTTATTATAATTAAATAAATTAACCGTAAATTACGTTAAGATATTTCAAAGTGAATATGTATTAAAAATTTTATACGCTAATAATCTAAACGAAACTATTTTTCGATGTCTTTTAAGTATTTAACAAATGATACACTAAAAAAAAAGAAAATATCTGCATAAAAATCTTTTGCCGGCCTTACTATAACATTGCGATATTTTATGTAGAAGGCATCAAATTTTAAGTTTTATAATAAAAGGAATTTATATCTCACCGGTGTACCACTATCGGGGCCCGAGTCTGGTGCCAGTCTCTTCAACACAGCGACGGCAGAGAACAACGCCGTCAAGTAGTACCCGCCCTCGCCCGCCAGCAGCGCGGCCGGCAGCAGCCCCGCCATCAACTCCGCCTCCAGCTCCGCGCACACGAGGCGGCAGCGCGCGACTGTCCACGCCAGCACTGGCAGCAGGTCGTCGGCTCCTAGAGTGCGTTCTCCACGAATCTATGGGTGGAATGTTCAAAATTAAATGAGAAAGAGAAACAGTTGTTACACTAAAACCTGATATACGAGTATACATATATAGACTTGCTCAAGAATAAAAATTTAAATTTTTATTATGTATCCCATTTTATTTAAAAAACATTTTTAGAAAACATAAAAAATTTTAACGCAGCGAGATTCAAACCCGCGTCTCCTGGAAATTGTCCAAGTACTCTGATCGCTAAGCCATGCGTTCGACATCCGGCTACGTTCATATTCTTATACGCTTATTAAAAGGGAGAATGTCAAATGATTGTTCGTAGAATAATCTTCGGGTAGCAGAAATTTGTAAAAATTTCTATACTGAGATGCTAACAACAAAAATAATAGTAAAAAATTATATACTACGTTATGACTTATATCTGAACAAAACCATTATTTAAATTACGAATATATAGATAAAGTAAATTATATAATAGACTATAATAATCAATATCTTTAAAATTTGCCCATAACGTGTACTATATATATTAGTGAAATAAAATAATAATTATTAAGAAAAACTAGATTTCATCAGATATAGATACGTGTGTACGCAAGAATTAGGTCCAAATGGCGATGAAAGATATACTTGCACTAACAAAAGATATACAAATAGATAGAAAGTCTGTTACAAAATACTATTTTTATAAATTCTTATTACACTCACCGCATTGAACATGACAGAAATAGCAGCGAGAAGATTCTCAAGTTTATCAAGTGGAGAATCAGCTTCTTGCATCTTTAGGAAATGTTTCGAGATCACTGCCAATACTGCTGAAGATGGTACTTTTGTGGATTCCTAATGTGGAATGAGGTCAAAATTTAATAAAAATATATTTGAAGTTATCGTGGCGCAGTTAGGCAGCGCCTGGCCGCAAACGCGATTGGTTGTGGGTTCAATCTCACTCGAGAGAATGATTATATTTAAAAATATTTTCATTTTTCCGCTCTGATACTTACGACAAAGCGCGGCGCGCGATTCAACATGCAATAATTCTATTTCGGGCCCATAGTGGAGAACCGAGTGTCTTGACACTATCTTCCTTGCTTAAAAAAGCGTGAACTTGTAAAAAAATGTTTTATGTATACATTTCTAGTCAACAATATATTTTTAAACATGTACTATATTATTGTGGTTTAGTTATAGAGCTTTACTTTAGTCTTATTCAGAACGTCTCGTCTAATAAGATCGAGAAAAACATTTAAAGATATTCCCCGAGAAGGAAATGAACCCCCAACTATAGTTTTCAGTCAGACACTATTCACTTTACTTGCAATAGCGTCACCGAAACAATAAGCTGCAAATATTAAAATATTTTCAACTAGTCTAAGTAGCAATATGTTTACGAATGACGAAATGAATAGAAACGATCATTATTCTTTCTTTCAATAAAACAGAAATCAAAATCACTTACCGTGAAATACTAAATACTAAAATGTATCTATTAGTAATTAAAATATTATTATTTTATTAGATAATATATCTTACAAGTTATATTTCTATTACCTTAATTCCTAACTGCAGGGGCGTAGCATGTTGCGCGCGTTCTATTGCGGCATGCAATTGCCTTACGTCAGCGGAGTGCCACGAAGCGAGCAATAGATACAGTTTAGATCGTAACGGCCGCACCACAAGACGATGCATTACACCTTCCAATATCGCATCCAGATTAAGAAATTCTGTTGATTTTAGCTGTAACGAAAAGAGAAATTAAATTAATTAGTTTATTATATTATTACATAATAAAAACAAGAATTTATTAAATTTATTCGTTTATTCAATAAAATATTATTTATTAATTCCAAAAAAACGACTTATAACGATAATATTCTATCTTTCAATTGTAGATTTTTTCGTATTTTGTGTTCATCTTTGTGTGTGAAAGAGTTATGATAGAAGTGCTTACTTTAAGCCGCTCTTTTTCCACCTCCTTCTCAAATTCCCTCTCGCCATGTTTCACTAGGTAATTCTTCATTCCAGACATGAATTGCCTCATGTTTCGCATCATTATCTACAATGTAAGCAAGTATTATTTATAATATCTATTGTATATAATATATTACAAATGCGAATGACGACGCCATCATGGCGCAGATGGCACGCGATGTTCGGTTGTAGATTCGCGATGATTATGGGCTCAAACCCCACTCGAGGGACTATTTTTGTTTTATATTAGGTAGAAACTTTCATTTGTCTGGTAAGGCAAATTATGGTCTTCGGTTCAACCACCGAGTATGTCATTTCTCACAAAATAAGAGCCCAAGGGCTGTATCGCTTTGTTTTCTCAGTCTACACTAAATAAAAATTAATGCGCAAAGAGTATGTTAGTACATACTTCTATGTAACTTATGTTTGTATACGCGCATGTTTCTATATTATAGTTGCTTTTTGAATTTATTATTACTATACATATTAGAGGTATGAGAAATTTAGCCATTTTAAGAAGTTTAATTGAAATGTGACAATATCAAAATCTTTGCTGACAAGAGAAATAAGTTGTCACAAACGTATAAGAATTTCTATGCGCTTCAAAATAACATATAGCTGAATTAGCTAGAGATTATCAAGAAGTCCGGGCTCGAATCTTGCTACGTCCACATTTATATACGTTTTACTGAAATATTTTTATTATTCTGAGTGTGGGTAAAATAAAACAAATAACTTAACACTACTTATTATAAATTAAAAATATTAAAGGTTCACCGTTTGACATTAATATTAACAACTTCACACTTCATTTGATATACATACACGTGCATAAATATTTGCCCTTTGATTAGGGCTGGAAGATAAGCCATTGTAACATGAATGATCTCATTTCTATAGTGCCACGTGTTGGTGACGTGTTGAGGTCGTAGATATGAGTGCGACGCATAACAAAAATGCAAACTTTGTGTTTTTCTGTAGTAAACAGTAGATATGCACATATCGCTGTTCTATGTAAAAGAGAGAACTTAAAATGTTCAATATCTTATTATCTTATACTATGTTACACTACAAAATATTTTTATTTCCAACACTTAGGGTATGAAAAACGCAGCGGGACTCGAACTCGCGCCTCTTGGAAAACGTCCATGCGCTCTAACCACTAAGCACTCATACGAAATTCCTATTAGCTTGTTACAATTTCTTTTTTTATAGCTTCATGCTTTTTCCCGCATAGCAGGGTAGTCAGAGAGACACTCCGTTCTCCACTTTACAACCGAAATATAAATTAGTATCTAATCTATTTATATATATAATATATATTTCTCTATGTTATGTTATGGAGCAATATATGCTAGTTAAATTTGCTTTTCTTTTTGCTTTCTAGTATTACATTGATATACCTACAAACAACACAATAAAATCATAAGAGGATGTGTATATATTTAGCTAATATGGAAAGGAAATGTGATATTTTCCAAAAGATAATTTTATCACAACCTATAATAAATTCCGATAAATTAAAATAGTGCGACAAAATGGACGAACTGTACAAATACAATTTGCAAATATTTTATACTACTAATAATTATAATTCGTATCTAACATAAAATACAAACTTTCCGATCATACTAACGCCACAGTTACATTATAAACGTGATTGTGGGTTCAAAATCCGGGAAATGGTTACATCTCAAAATATTTTCATTTTTACGCTCCAGAAAGACAAAACACGGCGTTGAGTTCAGCCACTAAACATACAATGTCTTGATTTCGTGCAGAAAGTGTAAAACGGAGTGTTTCAACACTGGGGACTCAGTTCTGAATGGGGTTAAAAATTAACTGCTACTTTTTAATATTTATTATATGATTCGACATTTTATTAATGAACGAAAACAATATAATAATAAAACCTACCTGAGGGCAAGTTTCCTTAGAATCCAAAGTGCAAGCAATAAAGTTGTCGACATTCTGCGCAAAGGTAGTGCTCTTGTCCTGCGCGAGGTGCAACGCGTATGCGCGTAAAGCTGCACCCGTACCGCGAGACGTGCGACCGCCACGCAACGCGCGTACTCGACCCGCCGCTGTGGAAAATGTGTCTCAATGCTAATTAATGAAATAGTAAAAATATGAAGGTTAAAGTATTGCAAAGTAACCGTGATTGATGGTAGTGGGTTCAATCCCCACTCGGGGAAACGTTTATATATATATATTCTACGTGTACCCCACAAAATATGAACAAATATAAAAAAAAAGAAACAATATA
Source organism: Podotricha telesiphe (assembly GCA_038994665.1). Classification (NCBI taxonomy): domain Eukaryota; kingdom Metazoa; phylum Arthropoda; class Insecta; order Lepidoptera; family Nymphalidae; genus Podotricha; species Podotricha telesiphe. The sequence goes on along the minus strand of JAOYRR010000126.1, from coordinate 754,119 downwards.
TAGGTATAATAAAATTATGTATACTTTTACAACCAGCATGTTTATAAGTGTATTATAGCGAGTATATAAGTCTATCATACGAAAGCGAGAATTAATACTAGTAGTGTTCTCTAATATTCATTAAATAATATACAGTTTTACTCTTTTAGTCATTTAAAGATATTTTCTGTTGACTTAAGGTAAATGTCCCATATTTCGGCATCTTAAGGCTCTTATAACTTAAAACATTTTCAAATATACTATAAAACATGATATGAATTTAAACGCTAATGTTCGATGAATATTGGTATTTTGCCAGTAACTTAACGTATTAATTTAGTAGTTTCAGTGCAATTTTTTATTTTTTAATATTTTTAAAGTATTATTCGCACACTAAGGAAATTGAAAAAGACATATTTAGTAGTTTTCTAAATAGGTCTTTTTCAGTTTCAGTGCAAGTTTTTTTAATATATTAATCATTACGTGGATCTCTTATTTAAGTCCTGTTTAATGATAACATTTGGCTTTGCTTCTAAGTTCGTGAATTTGTGTTCCCTGATTTGGTATAAAGTGTTTACAGTTAAGCAAATTTATGATGACATAAAAAAAAACGACGAAACGAAACACAAAAACGGGTTTTATTATTAAGATAAGAACAACAAATATCAAAGTGAGATCAAATTAACGACAATAATGATTTTATTATTTTAAACTAAAAATTTAAATCTAGCCCAATGTGGTGCTGGGGTAGATCCCACGTTTTAGGAGCTTTTATGCCATAATTTCACTATTCGATACCATACAGTTTTGTAAGCATTTTGTACTATGTATGTTAGTCGATAAAAAGAACTCAACTTTTAGTAAACTATTTTAATATGCCAATGCGAATTTACCTTAAAAATAATAATACAGGTCGTCACCATTAAATAGTGTAGTATAAAAATACTAGTAAAAACAAAACATACCGAATTTAGCTAATAAAAAACCTAATTAAATACACTAATTGATATTTTCCTTTACGTTTAAATTACCTTAACCATTATACAAAGATGTAAACAGCAAAAACACGTCTAGAATATCTCTTGTTTAGTAGTAACACTAAGAAAAATAAAAAAATGTCTTCTAGTTCGTGTCAAATTAATTGTTATGGATTAGAAAAGCCAATATTTTATTATTTTATAATATTATAAAAAGTTTTTCTTAAATGGAGTTACCTTTATTTTTCTTAAAGCTTAAGAATTACAAACGCTAACCCTTATGACGGTGGACTGTTCAGAACAGCACAACTGTTCGTTGCTGACTATCAGTTTAAAATATCGTATTGCACACAATTTAGTTACCAAAATATAGTTATAAAATTAATTGGATAGTTTAAATGACGAACATCTCGTATTAATGTATAATTTAAATAAATAATATTTAAATAGCTTTTGTTTTGCGCTTAAAACAAAACTAACGAATTGACGTATGTTATTCCAAGTTAAGTAAAAATAAGTTTAGCAATTGTTATATCTAAAACACGTAATTACATCAAATTGCTAACAATAAATTGTTTTATTTCTAAAATTAACATAAGTTTGTGAGATCATGAAGGAGGTTAATGTTTATTTTGATCAGTTTTGTACTATAATTATTAAAGTATGCGAAAAACTCATTTAAAATAAAAAAAAATAAGAAAAATCATTACCTACACAAATACGAATTAGTTATTTCTAACTGATCTTCATCGGATACTATAGGGTCCTGTTTCATTGCACACAAGCATTCCTTTATTTTATTATAGAAACGTTTACAAATACTTGCAACAGCATTTAAAATTCTGCGGAAAGGATTTGTGTATGGGACCTCTTTTTCTGCGTTTATTTTGTCAACCTCGTCGCAGTGGCAGTGCGGCGATTTCGCTACGACCATAGCCTTTTTTTTATGTCCACTCCTTTCCGCTAAACGTTTGCATAAATTGGTCAAAGCTTCCGTTTTGGCTAAATGCTGTTGGAACCTTGGCTCCGATAATTTCTCGCGGCTCACAAACACCCATTCACTTTCAAACACGTACTCATTTTGAGCGTCACTATGAAAATTTTTAACCGTAGTCAAAGCAAACACCCCTTTCGTGGACTCCATAGACGGTATTTCCGGTGCCCGCTGTTCGTTTGAATTAAATTCGTTCACACAACAATATTCATTTCTCGCCTCGGCCTCCCTCTCGGACCTTCCTCGGAACAATTTTTTGAAACACTTCATGTCCGATGACTCTGCGGTTGCGTCCCGCTTGCACGAAAGATTTAAAGCGATGATTTCTCATTCAAACGGGGTTAGTCGCGTTACACACGAGCGTAGGCCGACGAATACGCTCAGACGAGATGTGAGTATGGAGCAGAGATTCACGGCACGCGCAGACCTTTGGCCTTTAAGCATAATTAATTATTTACCGAGCTAATGTAATTACTGATAACAGAAATGCGCTGCGGCCTCATTGTTGGACTCTACTATGTTATGATTGATTTCAATATAATTACGCGTAATGGTTCATTAAATTGTTATCGGTGCGCAACAAGATTAAAGAACGGACGAATCGCTGACAGCTTTATCGTCTAGGCAATTTTATAGGACATAAAATCTTAAATGCAGTTAAAAGTTCTATTAGTTTGTCGTAGCGCTGTTGAGAATCCGCTTTACACTAGAATAGAAGTTATCTAAAAGGTCATTGTTCCTTTAAGACTAAACATATAATTGTGTATTGTTTATCAAAATTACGCGACGTTATTACTGTTTATGATACATAAGTAAATAAACTAAAACAAGCTTTTCTAGGCACGTGGGAGATAATAACGAGTAGAAGATTTATAGTGAGTTTACCTTGTATTAGGAAAAGAGTGTTTGTGTTTTGTTACACGAGCCGTTGTGAAATTGACATTGCAATTTACACATCACGTTTAGTGTACAATGTAAATAATTGTTTTAATTATAGTGCTGCGTAAAATACTGACACTTTAACGACTCCGTTAATGAATGTTCGTTACGATAACATATTTTTATTATATATTTAGAATTCAATAGTACTGAAATATAACTTAACATAGCCACAATTATCAGCGATAATCTAATAATATAAAGGGTGCTTATAGTTGATGCAAAACAATCTAAAAACAAGTATATTTATAAATATTATTTTCTGTTACAAATTATTTAAATAACATATTTCACGTTTTATTAAACTTAAAATTCTTACCTAACAACGGATCAAGTCTGTCTCGGAAACTCTTAGCTCTGGTAACGGCTGCTGTCCCACGTCTTGGTATTGGAGATTCCCATTCGCTAAGCTCATCCTACAATTTGAGGATTTAAATTCCAATGATATTCAAATCGCGTGTATCAACTATCATATCAGTTACAAATAAAAGTACATAACCAAGGTGATGTTATCAATATATAGCAATATAATAAGTCTACATATATTATAGTTAAAATTATTTTTATACTAAAAATATAAAATTTGTAAATAAAGTGTAAACTAAAGATCTTGCCACGTTATAATTTTCACATGTTCTTATCTATTTAGAGGACTTACGTTTTCATAGTTCTGTTGCAGATTGGATGGTGGTATGAGTCCATCCCATTGTGAACTATCCCAAGGCTCGGAGAACACTGTCCCATCGTCGCTGGCCTAAATGTATATATTTAAATTTACTTTAAAAATTAAAAAGAGAGAAAATAAGCTAAATAATATTAAAGGAGCAAAACAAATACTTTGATATGCTATTTTTTAATAATCAAATAACAATTAAAGTGGATGGATTACATTTTCAAGTCATTTATTTTATTAATAATATCAATGATAGTAAACACTATTAGAATATTTTTTATTTCTTGTCATTCACCTATAAAATATCAACAAACGTTTAAAGTGTTTTTTTTATTTAGTTTCTAAATATTACTAAGAAGTTTTATTTATACACAATAAACAATAAACATTTTTATATCAAATTACAAATGACATATACTAGAATATACATACTTGTTCAGATAAAGGCCTGAGATCGTGTACGTTGTCGTAGCAAGAAGCTCGCGGCGGCGAACGCACTTCCTCTGCTAGCGCCACTGGCTCTGCGTTCAGCCGCAATTCGGGGAACCTATTAGACCATATAAATTTACGTAAGAATTATTTTTTTCTAATAATTTATTAGTTTCATCTGTATTTCTTTTATTGTATATAGTCAATTATTTAACTTAGCATCATTGAAACAATATTAGTTTACATCTTTAGATATATATCTTGTAAAAAATATATCACTTTAAACAAAGAACTAAGTAAATATTTTCTTGTAAATATTAAGAGTCGAAACTAGCAAGAGTAATCTAAACAAAGCCATTTATAACGTTATGTTTGAAATTTTCTTTATATATTTCTTCTAGAGGATGTCGTGATGTGTGTTCATTATTTGATTTCAAATTTTAACTACTAAACACTTAATTTTAACAATAATAAACACTGAACAAATAAAAATATGGTATCAATATTAATACAGACAGCAGTTTTTAACGTTTTATTACGTTTATTAATATAAACAACGCACCTTTGGGCCACGACCTGGTGGACAGTAAAGTGTTGTGTCGCATCGTCTACACTCAATTTACTCTCTTGCTCAGCTAGAGACGGAAAAGTACCATTTTCACTGTTTGATCCTTCATCGTTTTTATCTACAAATTTATAAAGCAATGATAATATAACATAAATATAAAGAAAATCAATTGTTAAAAATGTGTTATATATTATTATGCTAAAGTTGACTGATTTAAAAATTAACAACAACTTCCTTTAATTTTGTAATAAAAATTAGGTAGATTAATATAAGTTATTTGTATTAAACTAGCACTCTTGAAAACAATAGAATGAAAACATATATCATAGTTTTTTTATTATGTTCACTTTTAAATATTTATAATGTATATATTATTGGCCATCGTAGCGAAGTGGGACAGTATCTAACTGTAAACGCGATTGGTTGTGGGTAATATTCCCACTCGGTGAAATGATCATAATTTAATTATTTTCATTCTTCCGCTTTCATGAACACAACAAAGCGCGGCGTTGAGGTTCGCCACTTAACATGCAATGTCTAGATAGGGTGGAAAATATAGAACAGAGTGACCTGTCCCTAAGTTCTCTCCTACTTCTACTACATGAAAACATATTATAGGCGTACTTATGAACTGCCAACTAGAGTCCACAGCCCAAGTATTCTCATTCTTGCCACTAGGCGGTTTTGCTGCGACACGCGGCGGCTCCACTGGCTTTATTTTTGGCTTGCATCTCAGCGATACTAGGTTATCTACCGACGTTGATGTGTTAGGCGACGACGCTGTAAGGTTAAGCATTGTCTATGTACGATTTTTGTTAATCTCTAATAAATAAATGTTAGTATCAAACATAATATATGTAGTCCGAAAAAAAGTCTGGTCACGATGGGTTTTAGGCTCGATTTCCTTTGGGGCAATGTTTATGTTTAAATTATTTCTTTGTTCTGGTAAGATAAAGCCCAGCGTTGAGTTCCGCCACTCAACCAGCAATGTCTCGATTTACGGCGCAAAGTGGAGAACGGAGTGACTCTTTTCCCTACTCGGGAAAAGGTGTGACAAATTAATTTCAAATTAATATTATATATTAGGCATATAGGATATATTAGGTATAATATGAAAATTAAGTAATTAATGATTGTTGTATATACTTTATACAGACAAGTAATAACTTACGCGACAACTCCTCGATGCTGTGCATATCTCGTATTGGATAATAAGGATGGTTTTGTGTCGGCGGTTCAGAATATCGTTGGGAGAGGTTCACGCTAGTTCTCAACAGCTTTCGTCGTTGTACCGGAGGCAGAGCAGCCTATATGTACAAAAATTACACATATTACTATACAGTAGAATGTAGTTAAATATTGATACGAGACCGGAAGAGAATGCAGAAATTGGCAAGTGATAGGGATGCGATGCGATCCCAGGAGCACATTTATAAAAGAAACTTATAAATCAGTAGAACAATGCTAGTGTCTTGAAATTATTAATATTCTTGATCAAGAAATAGTAATAGTAACTTTTTAAAATTTAATTGTAGTATTAAATGTTGTTTAAAAAAATAAAGCAACATTATTTTTTTTTTCACTTTTATGTACATTTTACTAATGTGTAATTAAAAAAAATTTCAGCTAAGGATGAATATTGCGTTTGTTCGATTTTAACTGACGAAATATGTCTATTTTCGTTCGAATACTAAAGTTCAGATGACGTTCTTAGTTAAAAAAAAATAAAGGTTTTCTTTTATTCTTTTTATTTACAACTCGAGGTTTAGTTTAGCTACTGCACTTAATTTACAGTAGATAATTTAAAGCTACATATAATTTTCAATATAACAATAATTAAATAAACTTTTCATACTTCTTTAATTGCATCTACTGGATCAGCATAAAACGGACTTCCAGCATGTTCTTTTTCAGAATCGTCGCCTTTGCCGCAGTCGTCTTCCAATTTTACAGTCTCCATACTCTCTATATTATGACTCTCTCTTATTTTCAAGGCAGCTTCTATTTCTTCAGTCAGTTTCTTATTCATATTCATAGCGATGTTAAGTTTATCCGGCCTTTTTGGTACGATTTCTCCTTTACTGTTAGTCGTCGCTATAATTTCACTTGATCCGTTGAAACTTTTCTTAAGAGAATTTTCAGAGATATTTTTATTTTCAATCAAACTTTCCATGGAATTGAGTATTATCAAGTTTTCTTTTTCTAATATCGACTGGGTGCTTTTGGCAGCGTTTAGTTTAGCTGTAAATTGAAAGGAATACGATATTAGCGTAATGTCGAAATTATTCAAGCAAACTATAATGTTCTGAAATACAAGGTGTTGAATAAGGAACATGAAAGTTTAATTTGGCTAGATGATATGGGTTATTAATTTATTTAAATTTGCTCGATATAAAATATCTGCCAAAAAATTACGAATATTCAATATATTTGTTTTAATAATAAACTAGTATTTAACCTAATATCACTTAAAATTTGGTATATTATTTGAATAATCTTATTATTTTACACTTACGCAGTGTATCAGGTAAAAGGTCGGGCCTCTTGCTTTTCATTAAACCGTTATTTCCATTGGAGCTATCATTATCTGATTTAGGCGGTTTAAAAGTTGAGCAATTATTACTTTCTGGACCCCAAATATCTTCGTAGTCACTAACTTTGTCCATTAAAGAACTTCTATAATATACTCCTGGTGATTCAAGGATGTCCGATTCCTAGAATTAAAAATAAATGGTAATGCTAAATGTTTAGCATATGTTAAATAGATTGATTAAAATAAATTAATTTGTGACGCTATCTATTTGCTTGTTTATATTTCTTAAGTGTTGTGTATGCCATGCGGTTAATTATGCTTTCGGCTTTAAACGTATTACTCCTATGTATTATTTTCTAATGCATGCATTCATGGTCAACAAATACGCAGCGACAAGTGCCAATATTTACAGCAAATTTGAGCATATAATATAACGTTTGTAATATAATTCATAGAAAAGACGAAAACCCTACCTGATAATGTCTGGACTCCTTGCGCATGGAGTGTTTACTCCTCCTTGATCGACCAGAAGGTGTAGAACTTGTTGTATTAGTATTGGGAGTTACAACTTTTTCTCGATCTTTACCCGTTATAGGAGACATAATGGGATTATTAGAGGTCGGTGAAAATAGATTCTTATTCGAAAGAGGGGAGCTTCGTGATACAGGAGAAAATATTTCACTCTTATTAGTCTGACTTATGGGGGAAAATACGCCGCTTTTAGATGAAATAGTATCATTGGATACTGGTGAGTTAATTTGACTAGTAGGCGAGAATATGCCACTTGTCACTGAATTAGTGCCATTAGGAGACACAAGTTGATTAGAAGTAAAACCATTACTGGACTTAGTTAAAGTATTCGCGATTGGATCGACCGATTCGGATGTATATGTTTGGGATTCTAATGGTGAGTCAACTTCAGTGCTATTTTGTTCAGCGATCTGCCTTTTAAAGCTGCCGTGTAAACTAGCTGTCATTGTACTTATACATTCTCCTTCTGGTGTCAGACGGTGCATCATATTCTAAATAAGAACAGGAACAATTTTTAGTGAGTTTTGTACAATTTACAATTTATATACATGTTAGAAACATATATATCGAGCAATAGGCTATTTACAACAAAACTCATGCTGTCGGCAATACGCACGCCATGCTGCATTATTCAGTTTCTCTCACCTGCATATCTCCATTGGAATCAGTAAAACTTTTCACTGCGTCCATTGCGTTGAACCCGGCATCGGCATTGTTATTTTTTATGGCATTAGACGCAAGCGTTAGTTGCAACCGGTCGCTTTGTATACTTTCATTTATTTGGTGATTATGTATTTGGGTGTTATTAACACTAAATGTTACTGTAGTCGTCACGGTTATATTACCGTTTACAGCCTTGTTAATTGGGCTAAAAGTTAAAGCCTCTGATTTAGGGGATAGGGAAATTTTTGAGAAGGGAGGTTTTGCCCATCTTGGTGGAGGGGGAGGTGGGGTAGTTTTTACACTGTTAGAATGAGGAGGAGAGTGGTTGTTTATAGTTGGAAATGTGTGAGGATGGGTTATATGCGCCTGAAAATATTTACCGCATTGGTTAAGAGACTTAAAACCTCAAGTAAGCAGTTAATTATTTATTTATGCATATTCGAGTATAAAAAATACTTACAGTGCTGGATATAAGATTTAAAGTATTCGGTGGGGTGGGTCTAGGTGCTCTTACAAACGACCCAGAGGGTTTTGCTGGTGGAGACGGGGCGGTTTTACCCTTAAATGTACTTAGACTTTGGTTTTGACTGGGCGGGGAACCTGATGTATCTACTGGTGACATCTTCAATATCACATTTTGATCTTTATCTAGGCTTAGAATCTGATCTCGCGAGTTTGTTACTGTACCTTTAAAGGAAAAATATAAAAATAATATAATACAATTATTCTTTAAATATTGGAAAATTTACTATCACAAGTTTTTAAAATAGACGGGAAGTTTGCATCTTTTCGGCGGCTTGTTTAAAAAATTAAGATAAATACGTAAAAGTAAAAAAAATATCAGGCAGTCTAAATACTAGTTTAAGTTAAGCTAGTATTTGTTTTACTGCTCATGAATTATTGATTTACTTACTACCCATACTAAATATTTTATTGCCCATATTTTACGGATTCACAATTTTGCTAAAATCAATAAAAACCAGCTCTTTAAATCAAAGCGATATAGAGTGATGTGCATATTTACTGTATAATATAATTACTTAAGTAAGTGTAAAAGAGAATATTATTGTTCACAATTTTTTAATATAGAAACCACCACATGTTAGTATTTTATAAAAATATAAAAGACTTACTGGCATTAAAACTGCTTAGACTAGATCCAGTATCAGAAGGCGTTACAGCCATCGGAATAACTCCATTTGCCAATTGGCACGATGAGAGGTTATTGGGGTTGTTTTTTGGATTTGCCATTGGATAACCCCAAAATTCTTGACCAAGTAAAGCAAGAGAGCTGAGTTGATGTCGACTTTTCGCATCTCGTAATGGTTTCGGCAGTTGCAGTTGCACTGGTAACTCGTCACTGAAAAATTAATAATTTAATTATATATAATTATTACTTTTATTTTTTTTTTTCATAATTTATCATAATTTAGTCTAGATCTGTTTTCAGAATTTAATATTTAATATTGTAACAAAAAATTATGTTATGTAAGCAACGTGTGTAATAAAAAATAATCTGGTTCTTAAGCTAAGAAGCTTTTTATTTTGTTTTATAATATATTTATGGCGACGTACCAGCATTGGGAGTAATGTGCGATCAACTCCGGTATATTATCGAAACAATTATGAGAAGTTTCGAGAGCGATACGGCCGCTCGATGCCTGGATCAGATAATGCTCTATATAGGGGCCTTTATCTGCCGGTAGCCGGACGCTGATCGCCATTGTGTCAGGCTGGCTCGATTGGCGTACCACAAAGTTCTGCGAAAAAATATAAGTATATTTATTATTATCATATTTTGAAGATGAAGAGTTTTAAAAATTCCATGAAATAATATGATGTGTACATATGATGACGACATTTATAATAATTAAGTCAAGAATTTTTTTTTTCAAATTTTATATATTTTTGGGATTATATATATATATATATATATATATATATAGATAGCACACCTTATAATGTATATTAAATAAAATGTACGCTTACTCCTTCTTCTTTTCCTTGTAGCAAATGAAAAGCACCAGCTCTTTGTATTCCAGGTAGGAACCAAACTGGATGCGTTCTTATTAATCTCTCTACAAGGCCGATGTCGCATGGTGGCTGCTCTTCGGGGTCTGAACCTGAAGAACCCACAGAAGAGCAATCGCCCTTAGCGCCTTCTCCATCTGATGATAGGCTTTCTCGACTCTGAAATTGTTGTAAAAAAACTTATTTTTGACGTAAACAGTAAACAAAGCGATGTGTCTATATTTAACATGCCCGGATTAATTTGTACAAACTATTAAACAAACGTATAATTTTAAAGTTAAACTAAAAACATTGTTATACAAGCATTGAATAGCTGTCACTGCTTTTGCCTTTTTTATGGGATTTGCGTTGAATATTATTTTAATAAAACCGAGATCTTATCATATATTGGACATAGCTTCAAGGCGACGCGTCTAAATGTGTTATAGTATGCCGTTACACAAAAGCCATACACGACATAACAATGTTTTTCTCTTATTGTTTCATTTGTAGCCAAGTGCAAAAATGAAACATTACGCTAATTGCTTTTATGCTTTCGCGGAACAAACTTATTAGAGGCTTTGTAGCTCTATATGCAATATAGCAAAATATTCATTTTTTGATTTATACTTCTTAAATAGCACCAGCGCACTTTATATTGTGTATTTTTATTTTAAAATAATATAACCGGTAATGCGATCAGATGAGTTGGGGGATGGGTACAGATATTGTACTTGTAAGTTTTTTATTAAATCTATACATAAACAGCATATAATATACCTAATTAGAGAAATACAAAATAAGATAAGACGATCTAAATAACAGTCTGGGCAGAGCGCCAAGTCCTCGGCGACTAGATAGTGTCGTAAGTCGGGAATTAGGTTCTACTTGCAGACTACCTATATTTTCTTACGATTGCATCTTTTATATATGAGGCTGAAGAACAATTTTAACCGTATCTTGTAGAATTGAAATGTTTTACGGGGCTAATTTCGTTATATCTATACATATAGTAAAAATATAACTGATCGTTGTCTGTACAATTTATTAGGATTATCTGTCTGGAAAATATATTAGGCAAAATATTATTGAGGGCTTCTATCAATGTAATAGAACCCAAAGCAGTTTTTTGTCTATTAGTCTCTGTTAAAATTTCCTTAACATTCATAAATTCTTTTATTTCAATTAGTTCATAAATATAAAGTTGCAACAATTAAAATTTTAGTCAACGAAATTGCTATATAATAACTGTTTTATTAAGTTGGCTGACCTTATTGAATTCACTGTATACATATTACTTTAATCAATTCACTGTATAAATATTGTTTGTAAATCATAATTATTTTTATAATTCTATTAAATTATAAATTTAAAGACAGTTTGTCGTTTCAGTGGGAACGGGAACGGACGAATGTTTACGCAGGCAAAGTCGTGAGCTGGTCGCTAGTTTTATAATATAGTTCAGATATTCCATAAATTTCTTTCTGTCTGGCATTGTTTTATATTCATGGTTACACAGACATAGCTTCGCAGAAGTTCCGAGAATTTTTTGTTAAACTATTCATAAAACAAAATTGCTTCGCGCCTTTTCTCACATATCAGGGTAGGTATTTCGTCTAAACTCAAGACATTTACCGATTTTGAATATAAATAGCCTCAGTATGAGATCGAACCTACATGCATCGCGGTTACGGTCAGACGCAGTCGCATCGCACCACTAACGCGTTATATAACATATTTATGTTAATCGAATCACAAGGTATTCATTTTTTAAAAATAAAGCGAAAATATTATAATATATTATTTATTATAAAAGTTAAATATACCTATATTAATTTTGATTGCTTTTAAAACCAATATGACTAAATTGGTTTTATTATATTAATTTCAACCCTGCAATATCATTATGGTTGTCTCATAAAAAAATTGAATAAAAAGCCTAGTGTATTTTAGAATACCCGACTTTCTAAGGTAAGTAAATATATAAATATTATCTATAAGAAAGCAAAGTAGGCAATTCTAAAAGCATTCACTCGCATTAATTCAATACGTATTGAAGGCTGGCTTTTTTATAAAAAGCTCGCACATAAAGATGGTACTTTACGACGAATTTAGAATCCCTTTCAAAATATTATTAGCTTTTGTAAAAGGTTCTATTTTCACGCCACAAAGGCAAACGTAGCTGTGGTTATTCCATACATAATCATTCCTTGCCGTTTTCTCCCGTATGTTCGTTGTTTATGTCTAGTTATTTTGTACCCTTTGGTCGGTCATCGCCCTTGTATTACCATGATAAAGATAAGGATAAATAACGTAACGAAAATAAGACAACCCATAATATATCTCATCTTTTTCAACTATATCTACTTCATTGGGTTATAAAAATTGGTTTATTTTGCTTACACTTGAAGTCAAGTCGTTAAAATATGCAATAGCGGTTATGAACAAAAATAAAAAAAAACGGATTGCCCTTTATGATAATCATATAAAATTTGATAAAAAGACATATAAAATAAAAATATTTTTATTTCAAAAGTCTGCAGTTAAACAGCATTACACTAAGCCAAATGTGTAATATAAATCATACCTAGTTACATTTAAAAAATAATAGCAATAAGGGCAAGAAAGTAAAAGTTAATTTTAAAAATAACTAATTGTGACAAAGTTTGCACAATATTGCATATTATGCGTCGTACTTATGAAATTAAATTGTGAGCATTCATTATAATTTGCGGTTACACAGGGAATGAGGAAACGCAGCATATTAAATGACTTGATTAACGAAAAGCATCATTATTGACATTAGTACAATATAATCTACGTATGCAGAACTTATTTAATATGCAATGGTGTGCAAATGCCATATAAATTATTTTGAGTGTGAATAATTAATAAATAAGTAATTAATAATGAGTTAAATATATACAAAACATGAATTTCCTTAATAAATATAAATACTGGATAAGTATAATTTTTTAAAACGGAAAAGAGAATATCTAATCAGTTTGAAAGTATGGTCATATATATACTTGATTGCAATTACTCAGATCCGGGCACGTGTGCAAATTTTCAACAAACCGCAAGGAATACTATCACAAGATTATTTTACATTGATAGATCGGTTGGTTGAATAAATAAAAGCGTCAACAACCTTATAAAGTATTTAAAATTCATTAAAAACTCATTTTGTCAGTATATTTTAATGGAAAGGTAGGTATATGATTAAAATAATTATACATTATAAAATAAATAAACACATTTATAAGTTAGGAAAATATGCAATTTTTCATATTTCTAAAATTATAAAAAGTTCTAGAATATATATGTCAATAGGTCGAGGCTTTATACCAATAGCTTTTAAGTTTGTTTTTATAAACATTTTTTTGATTTATTTTAAGCGTAAAATGAAAAAATATATACTTAACTGTTTTTGTAGAGCAGTTTTTCAAGTAGTTCTTATACTAATAGACCTATTAACGCGTAAACGCTTTGCATTGCCTTGCAACGTGTATAATTCTTTATACACAGTGGATGTTAAACATATAGTAGTGTGTCTAATACTATTTTTTTTATGTACTGCATTATTATAAAAAATATCGGCTTTCTGTACTCTTTCTCACGTGAACTCTAAGTACGTGAAAATCATACGCCTCTGTAAAAACATATTTCGAAAAAGTAGTCCTAAATTTTGCCTTTGCGCATTAGTATTGATTTCGTCTACTATTTAGAATAATATTTTTTACTTTCAATTTTATGAATAGTTGAGTTTAACAACTTTGATTTTTAAACATCAGAACAGGACATAATTAAACAGGGCAGCTACATTGAAATTCGTTTTTCGAGTTATTAGGTTAAGTGTACATTTGACGGCGAGGCACATAAATGCATATATTCATAGTATGTATCTATAGAGATACTAAATTGTGTCAACTTTTAAAATTGCGGTTACTAACTTTTTGATATAACTAAGTAGGTATTAATATACTAATCATAATTTTTTTTTTTTTTCGTGAGATACTACTGCTACTATTCATATTTAAAGTACAAAAAAAGCAACATATTCACAGACATTTGTGATTATTATATGTAGTACAGTTTTGTTATTATTATAGATCGGTTCATAGTATTAATTTATTAGGCATTTTGTATTAATAAACTTGTTATTACATATTGATCAAACAATCAATAAATCTTAATACGATTTAAAGAAACATTTATTCTCTAAAGTGGAATGTGCAGTGGGGGCTCTCATGGCCAGCTAGTAAATGTAACTGTATTTTAGCAAATTTATAAGTATTTATAGGTTTCACTCATTCACAGCCTTCAAAATGTACAAAACGATATTAAATCGCAAAGTACCTAATCTATGTATACTTTGTATAAAATCTTGCATGTAGCATTTATTCGGTAATGAAAGAAATATGTTTTTAAAATTATTTAGATTTTAACATTATCTAACATAAGTTCGTAAAATTAGCAATAAAAATATTTATATGTGTTAATCAAATGAATTGAGATAACATAATTATGGTTTTATTTATCTGGAAACGGAACCTTAAAATATTTCATATTTAAGTCACGACCAGGTCGGGGCAAAGGCCTCCAGTAATGAGCGGATTTGGAGCGCAACGCGTCGCTACTTCAACGGATATATGAATACAGTGCTTTTAGTAAGCGCATGGTAGATTTTATTCTCTAATGATGTTTACTTTTTTAATGAAAATGTTAATATATTTTCATCTTAATTTACAAGATTAAATATATAGCCCACTGGCTCACTGAATTTATTACGATTTTTTATTGTAGAAAGAATATAAATCCACGAAAAACCTTTAAAAATAAATACTATTGGTTGCCACAGACTATAAAATAAATAAAAATCGCATGAGTCACGGTGATAGGTCTATAAATTAATAGTCTGTGGCAAATAAACGATACATATCCGACATCTGCACGCGGTGGAATGCAGGTTGTGAATTTAAATACACCTACAGGAGCTACATTTAATTTATTAAATTTTCCTCTACATGGTCTACTTCATTTGAAAATGTAAAGAATTTTATGTACTTTTAATTATACTTGTTCATAATGAAATGTACTTGGACTGTAGACATGTGTTATATATTTTGTACTTGCAAATTAAGTTTTTTCTATATCATTTTTTTTTCGAATTCATCCTTTTAGATAATAAAAAGGAATTACAAATTAAAACACTGAATTTGAAATCTATACGAGTATATAAAGTGTATTCAGAGAAAACACAGTCACGACACTCCGTTCTTTAGTGTATATTAACACTTATATTAAAATGTATTAATTAATTACATAATATTTATTACATTTTCCATTTATAACAAGAAATACAATAACATAATAATAATAAAGGAAATTTATAGCATTTTCCACGATATCATTACTTAAACCGCACAATGAACGAACGGTATTAAACAATTTGTGGTATTTAAGCACTTATATTACACGCCGCGGCAATCTGGCGGGATATTAATTTTGAAAATCGGTAACAATAATAGGTATCGCGATGTCGCTATGAATCATGCACACAATGGCCTCAGCGCCCGTCGGCTGGAGAGGTGTTAACAAAAGCAGTACTCCGAGTTATATTACCGCTTCTCCAGTGTGAGCGTGGATTTATTAGGAAAGTTGGATTCCAATTAGTTTTCTATGGTGTTAAACGGTGTGGCTACGCTTGTAGCATTAATTTTGCGGGTTTGTTTTGGCTGTGTTATAATGGGCCCATCCATAGGGAATTAGATATGAATATCGGCGAATGTTATTAATAATAGAGCTAGGTAATAATAGAGCGGTTGAATTATACAACTACAACTGTCTATAATGTTCAATTAATGTATTAATGTAAACCAGCTAACATATACAAGTTAGTAAGTAGGTTTATGTGAATTTATTAATTTAGACCTCGTTGCCTTACCAACGTGGTTTTAAATAAAGTATATGTCAATGTCATAGTATAAAACGGAAAATAATAAGAAAAGGTTACTATTTTAAAATATTTTATTAAATATATTATAAAAAAAATAACAATTTTCTATATAAACTTTACTCATTCCAAATTTGTATAATTTTCATAAAAATAAGTCTAAAGGTTTTCCAGTATGTGTTAATATATATAATATTAATAAAAAATACTTAGGTAAAAATGTGTTACTATATTTAATATAATATTAATAAAAATACTTAGGTAAAAATGGTTATAATAAAAAAGGGTTCCGGTATTGTTAAATGATAACGATACTAATATTTTAAATGTAAAAGTAACTCTGTCCGTTTGGCTGTCTCTGACGTCATTTCGGCCAAACGGCTGAACCGATTGTGATAAAATGTTATATAGGGATACTTGAGGTTCTTGCAGTGAACATAGGCTACTTTTTTTTCCATTTTTTAATATTTCGAGGGAATTTATTATTTTACGAAAAGGCCTCCGAAAATATGAAACAGCCAAGGCAAACGGGTCGTTAGTAGAAAATAAAACAACGTATACGATAAGAGTTTAACAATTAGCAGTCTGAATAAAGATACTTCAAAACTTTATTAATAAATTTTCACGAGCACACTCGCACTTATCACGACGCTAATAAAGCGAGATAGCACTTTCAGATCCACTTTAAAGCTTCGCAATCTCTTAAGACAACGTAAGTCCCAGCTGTGTACTGAAAGCTATAAAAATATATACTCTTGACGTTCAATGGCATATAACAGTTCATTTTTACTCAACTTTGGCAAGTAAGAAGTGGTCACACTTGGTGGAACTCTGCAAATGGGTACGTCGCTTAAGGAGTGAAGATATAACACCTGCGACCTCAGTTCTATAGCAGGGTACTTTTAATTAGGTTAACAGTTACCATTACGGTCGGAAAACTTTATCAGCTGTATTGATTTCATATTTATATTCTGTGTGTGTCTGAGTTTATTAAATTTTAATACGTTTGAATATTTTCTTACTTATATTTTGATTTATATATATTATAAATACATTATAAAAAAAAACAAAATCTAGTTTCAATAAGTACTATTAAGTTACACTACGACCAAAATTTAATGACTTGCTCGCTATAGAACTAACTTCAACAAATAACCATAGAGACGCGCTGAGAAAATTGTCGAAGCGACAAACTTTTAACGAGGTAAATCGAAGAGACATGAAAAAAATAGATGCAAAAGCATTGGACCTCAATAAAAGAGTTATAACTGCAAACAAACTGGGCGACCCTCTAGTTTTCTTCAAGTTCAATCAAAGAGCGCAAACAATTGTGGTCCAGGGGGTGCAGGGGACTGGGGAGATGCAGCAGATGACTCACACGGGGCGGTTGAAATCAATAAGTCGCCTCGCCGTGCGTACAAATGTCAACTTTATGAGCTCGCTTACACTAATTGAGAAATAATTAACCGCTTTTGCATTTTTAGTCTAACATATTCGTTTGTGATGTGAAAAAAAGCGTGTTCTTTAAATAAGAATAGTTTAATTAGTAATGCTCCGAGCAATTAATGATATTTAATAGAAAAAAATATTATATTTATATATTTTCTAGTTTATACTATGTATATATTTCGCATTATAAGTTGTGATGAGCTATTTAATATATGTATTCAGAACAGATCCTATAAGCTTATATAGGCGCCACTAGCTCCATTAAGTGTAATTTGTTGAAGATTTTGTCTATACTTATTTTGTGCACATTTGTATTGTAAAGTATATGTATGTAAATAAAGAATATAAAAAAAATAATAAAACAAAAATAATTAATAACGCTCGTAATAAATAAAACATTTCACGACTGCCACTTATTCAAAGTAAAAAAGATCATTAGTGAATACAATCGGAATAGAAACGATACGTGAAGCAAATATGGTTCGAATTTTATTACAGTTATGTTATACGGCATAGATTGACAAAAATAATCAGCCTTGACTTGTCCAAACTCAACTTTGAAGAAATGTTTTTAAGTTACAATATAAGTGCTTGTATCTTGAGCTTTGCTTGAGATTATTAGACTATGGAGCATGAATATTCACATCGTGTCCTATATACATAAATTGTTGTGTGAACGGTCAATGTATGTATATAAATTTCCTATATTTCAAGTTCAGCTTTTTCAGCTTTTTTGGACGTTCAAAAAGATGAAAAGCGCACAATTTGAACCATTGTCAAGAGTGAACGATTATCGGTCTACTCGTCACATCCGCATTCTGTCGCCCCTCGGCTGACTTAACTAAAAAAAAACTGACGATAATTTGCATCCACTGCAGTGTAGTAGATTCAATGGTTTCATCACCGCAGCGATTTTAATTGCTACGAAGTACACGAAGTCTTACAGAAAACATTTCCATTTAATCGATTCATAATTAAAACTCAGAGGTTGTGTTCATAATTACTCTAGGGAAATTTAATTATTACATGTAATATGATGGAAATTTTAGTTATAAATTATGCATATTCAGAATTTTACATAACAAATTTGGCTTAAACGGTAACAGCTTTAGTTAATGATGGCAAATATAATAGATAAGTTTCAGTGTAACATAATGCATATAAATAAATTACCATAATGACCCTTAGTCTAACGAAATACTTTTAAGCTTTTAAAGTGTTATTCACATATTTAGGATATCATTTTTTTTTGTTTAAACTGTAGTATAAATTTAAACGTAGTGTTGCTAGCATCACTGTAGAGAGATATAAGAATTTTGACGTAACTGGATGTAGAACGCATGGCTCAGCGGTCAGAGCGGTTTCCAAGTTGCGCGGGTTCCAGTTATTTTATACTATTTCTAAAAATAGTTTTCACTTAAGCTTTATGTTTTTTTACTTACGCTTATTAACTATGTTCATATAGCATTTGTTGTGATCAAAGCTATAAATTGTCGTTTTAATTCTCACTTATAATATTTAATTTTCATAAATATTTGTGTACGTGTAATCGTATGATTCTACTTGAACGCTTAATCATTTATTTATAAATTTAACAATAATGGCATCTATTACATATATAACAATAATCTATTACATGTATAACAATAATCTATTACATGTATAATGCGTTGCAAACAACATTTAACGATCTTGTACTAAACAAATGAAAATAGACATTAACAATACGTGTATCCGCAATTTTAAGCAATCGGACTGTCATTAATGAACCTCAAAAGACAGTTAGCTGGGGACATGGACCACTAATCTGAGGGTTAATTGCCAGACCAAGTATCCAGTAAGTGTGGCGTAATGAATATTACTTGACCCTTGAAGGGTTTTCCTAGTCAAAAGTTATATAGTAACAGGCCATCAAAATACTTTTCATCTTCGAATGTTTACCTTTTTTATCTTAATAAGCCGTACCTAATTTGTATGACAATGTCTACATGATTCCCAACCTTCGCTTTATTCAAAGAAATTACAAATTGCCACATATAACAGTATACTTAGGGGAAATTATATGTAACATTGTTTTTGCAAATAACTATTTCAATTCTAGGTACTTAAACCCAAAAAAAATTTCGTAAGCTATCGTCTCACGATGGTTTCTTCTAAATATTTTATAATGCAAGTATAACGTTTCATGTTAATTCACCTCTTCACAGCGATTAGCTGTCGAGCCATAATTCTGCTAAAATAAAACACAGGAGTCGTATCTCAAACGCAGTCGGAAGGGCTTAGTGGGCTTGAGTGTAGGCTACCTACAATACTGTTGAAGTAACACGACGAGTGTTTTTGTCGCGCGCTAAGTGCGGTGCGGGCGTGTCGCGTGTAAATATTGTTGCTGAATCCTCCCGTCAAACGAAACGTAAATATATTAATAAAAACTTGATTTTGTTTAGTAGTATTAAGATAATACCAATATGCTTTAAGAACTTTATCCTAATGTTGATTTAAATTACTGATAATCATATATTTTTATGTAATTATTTAAATAAATGAGTCATTATATGTATTCATAAGAAAATTTGAATCATTTTAAATGAATAATTGTAACTTGAGAACTTTTCAGCGGAGTGACGTAGCTATTCATAAATTTATGCCGCGTTACACTGTATTCACATAGTACTGACAGTAAAATTGATGGAAACTGAATACTCTGTCAAGTTAGCCGTATTTTTGCTCGAATACTACGCAAATAGACAACCGAATGTGTTTCTGACTTTTGTGCACTCCCTACAAAGTCTAGGTAATTTAATATGTAAATTAAAAAGAACAATTGTACGTTGGCTAAGTTTTAGTTAAACTAAACATAACAGTACGGTTCATTAGTCTGCAGAGACAAAGTTGTCTAATTCACATTTAAACTCAAGCATATTCGAAAGCAATGACATACCTGACTGAGGCTGTCTCCCAGACTGCCGTCAGCGTCTATGGGCCTCAAGAGGTGGTTTGTTTCTTTTAAGTCGCGTCTTTGTTTTCGATCTTGAGCTTCTTTCATAGCTTGGCTTTGCAATCTCTCGAAAAACTCTCGGGGTTTCATCGGCGGAGGCTCGTCGTCTGGTGGCGGAGGCGGGGGTGGAGGGAGCCTCGTTCGTGGCGAACTACGTATAAGTGATCTTTCATCATCTTCAGTAGATCTCTCATCGTGCTCGGAATCAGAACTTCTACTGTCACGTCGTCTCACCCCTTGAAGATGGGGCTCAAGAAACGTCGCATTTCTGAAACAAAAAATACGATTGTTTATCTTACGAATGGAAGCCCAACGTCCTATACGTAATTTATGGCGTGCACTCTGCGGCAACTGTAACTCAATATATTTTGTACCACCACATGCTCCTAGCATTTACAGCAATTGCCGCCGATCGGCACCATTACACAATCGATTCACGTGTCTACATCCGACCACCCACATGGGGTACCACTGACCAGACTAAAGGGACATTAAGCAAGATTTATTCCCCGAGTATGGCCGTTGTCGTATTAATTAAAATCCTTCGTGGGGCGCGAGATTGTGAACTACGCAGCGGCTGTACATGATATATTACTTGACCGTACATATATAAATTCATACGCATAATTTCACACTATGATTCAAGAACCATTGATATGAAATTTAAATTACAAAAAATATAAATAAATACGAAAATACAACAATCCGGTCAGTATCCAAATACATATTGACTTTCTCCCTCGCCGGCACTGTAACATGTTTGTGACACTCAATTTGTTTTTGATGTCTATTGACACATGCAACTGGGTTTTCAGTTAATTATACTGTAAAAGAATTAAACAAAATATTCATTATAATTTATGTAAAAGACTTCATAATTATATAAATATTTGTAGATATTCGACTTATAATAACCTAATGAAAGCTTTATATTATGTAACTTTTTAAAGTATATAAATATTAAATACACTAAAACGAGGATTATTATCGTTCTACTACTCTGGTAAGACGACAAAACTCGACGTTGAGTTCCGCCACTCAACACGCAATATCTCGGATGAATTCGGGTGGAAAGTGGAGTATGTGGCAAAAAACGTGAAGCTGTATTCTACGATATCACACAAAAAAATGTTTTTGTAAAAAACTACTTAAGTTCTTTGTTAATTAAACGCTAATAAATTGGAATTTTAGTATCTACACATATATACATATACGTCAAACTATACTTAATGACGTAATACATACTATACACGAGTTTTACGTTACTAATACACGTATAGCTCACGCGTCTCTATCCCTATTAATTATTCATCGTAGGGAAATGACGGCGGGTGATGAGCTATGTCATTAATTACTAAAATGTCATAATTCGACGCTTAGTTTGTCCCAGGTGGGCTGATGAAAACCCTAATTTATTTCAGTACACAGAAAATGATTTGTGTCCTGCAGCGGTTTTGACGTCAACTTGACGGTAAGCGATTACATCAATTAGAACAAAATATATGGTGCTATAATGTTACTTGCCTTTTGCAGTCCAATTAACTTGATATAAACGACCACGAGTCTCAAATTATCCTATTAAAATATCCATTATTTATTTAATCCTAGATGTAATTTTTATTAATATTTACAGTTTTATATCTTGTTGATTAAAGAATTTTTGACAGTACTAATAGCAGGACTCAATCTTGTTTAGAGTGAATTTAATAGAATTTAATAGAGTGAATTTTCTAGCAATATGTTATAAATTTAAATGATAATAAAATTATCTGAATGTAGAAAACCAGAGCTAATTAGTGTTAAAAAGTGTACTTCGATCTACCACTAGTAATAAAAGCTATTTATTTGCTACACCTAGTTTGCTATAAGAACACATTAATACGATTAGCCTTTAATTTGTGTTATCAACACATTATTATACAGCTGAAGTAATTTAGCATAATTGTATAATTGATATGCACAGAGTTATTCGTACAGAAATCACCTATCCCTATGTAATTAAATAAAAACTATGTTTGTGAACTAAAAAGGCCCATTTAATTATATTGATTATAGACATTTTATGATATTTTATGAAACCCAAATATTTTGTTAGAACGGAAATAGTGTCTTCCATAATTATAAAGGAAATAATCACTACATAAACTAAAGAAGTGAAAGCTCTGATGATGATGGTTAACTTCCTACGCGGACTTCAACGGAAATGTAATAAGATAAGTAATAGGATAAAATTTCCTAGATCAGTTACCTATATTATCAGGAGGCCATCGTGGCGCAGTGGAACAACGTTCGACTGTAAACCTAGTGGCTGTGGGTTCGATCCCCACTCGGAGAAATTATTATTTAATTTCTCCGTTCTGGTACGATGAACTCCGCCACTCAACACGCAATGTCTGGAATTCAGACGGAAAGCGAAGAACGTGTGTCTTAACACTAGGTCGGTATGCCTATGCGGAATAATGCTAAATGTAAAAGTGATCCTTAAAATGAACAAATATTTTATTTATTGGGTATGTTTAAAAAAAATGGTATTTAAATATAAAATCTTCCCCTGCAAACCAGACAGTAAGTCATTCAGCTAATAAGCTCGAGTCACATTCATTACACTTAATTAGTTCTCTGTTTGTTTTGCGGCATTATTTGTCATAGGCATCCCTAATGCTCCCACTGTTTTTCTTATTTCGCCATGTATTGTTTTGCTTTACAAAGGGATTCTTTCCCTTCGTTGCTCTATACTAACTTAAATATAACAGAAATTGGTATATTTACTAATGTAAAAATATTTTTAATATTAATATTAATGAATCATATGAAAATTGTCTCGAAATTATAAATATTTTTTTTTCTAGATACAATTTGCACTTTGGTAAATTACGCGTCGGCGGCGGCGTACGGCGTTTTATAAGGTGAAATTTTTTCTCATTCTTTAGCGCATTTATTATATTAAATATTTACAATATATAATAATTCAATAATATTGATTGTAAATATTTTTCTGTATTTTTTGGAGGTGAATATTGCTGTATTTTTACTGGATCTATATTCAACTTGCAATTTAAAATAATATAACTTAAGATATTTTTTGTGTATACTTCTCATATTCCCCATACAAGTATATTATGTCAGAGATGATTATTAAGAAAGAATGGACAAGAAGAATGCTTGATAATTATTTTTTAATATTAATAAGTGTAAGAACATTATTCTAATCATATTATACGTTTAACAGAAATGTGATTTAAAACTTTTAAATATTTTTTGAATTTCTCATACAACTATAATGATATAATATAATATCATATAATCATATATTTTGTTTTAATTTATTTTTTTTATACTAAAACTCGACATTCGACATAGTCAGCTCACACTCTCTATTTGAATAGAAGCAACAGTAAACAAATAAAACGGGGAAACGGGTGTGCTTTGCGAAGCCCTAGGTAATCTTTCTCTTATTTGTATAGATCCTGAATGGTTGAAAATTGTGTAGTGACGGTTGAACGACTTTGTATGAGAAAGACTGAATCGAACGTGTTTATATACGCTATACGTCTATGTATCAACATGATAATTTAGATTATATCGTGCATTAGAATTTTAATATTGACTATTAAAAATAAACAACTAAATATTTTTTCAAAACAGGTCATAGAGATATATTTAAATTTAAATTATAAAAATACGATACATCAGGGTAGTCAGAGAGAACCTAGTGTCGATGCACGCTTTTCTCAACTTTCCTCGTGAATTCCGCACATTGTTGTTGTGTGATGAGTGGCGGACCTCAACGCCGTGCTTTGTCTTGTTCACCAGGGCAAAGAAAATAAAAGTAATTAAATTAAAGTAATTATATAAAAAGTGAGAATCGAATCTACAATCAATCGTCTCGCCTTTTTAAAAGTAAGGATGTATAATTGCGAGATTTTATAGTCGTCCAAAATGCGCTTTATAAATCATAATATTTTAGTAGAGAGAACACACTTTTTATATAATTCTGCACACTCGACTTAGTTGTTATTGGTTAATATTAGCAAATACCTACAATCTCTATACTTCTATATTGGTATATAGCATATTCTTTAACGCCCACAACAGTGAATCGTACAAAATCCTTTCACTTGGATTCGTGCATCTAATGCGTTTCCGATGAAAGTGCACAGCTTTGAGAGTGCATTCGCAAGGAACGATTTTCTCCATATTTTTATACCTCTTCGTATGTGAAAACAGACAAAGTATTTTTTACATTTTTAAAATATTATTCACGCACTTAGGAAATTGAAAAACATTTGAATGCAGCGGTATACGAAGCCACGCCTCGCATGACTTAGGGGTCAGGGCGCTTAGACGGTATCCAAGAGGCGCGAGTTCCAATCCCGCTGCGTTAAAATATTTTATACCAAAGAATATTTGTGTAATTTATAAACAACATGGCGTTCTTAATTTATTAACAAGAATAATTATAGTTATAATAATAATTGTACGGATGAAATCACTTTGTTTGGTATACTTAACTAATATTACGCTTAAGGCCGGAGTCGTCGACTTTAACAAAATAACAGACCTTCTACGCCTACAGTGGCGAAATTTCAATTTTCCTTATTCAAATTTAGGATAATAAAATGTATTATAATGTCATTTGACGTTGAGTAAAGAACTGTTGAATAACCGAAATTGACTGATCAATATAAATTTTATTAAAGATTTTTTTTGCATAAAGTAAATTATGGCATTGATCTTCTTTGATAAAATTACGCTCTGTACTTACGTTCCTTAACATTATTTGTAAGGTTTTATTACAAAAAATGTATGCAAACAAAATTCATATTAAGTTTGAACGAAAATGAGACATTCCAATTGCCACTCATTGATTATACTAACGTCTGTGAGAATATACATTTTTTCTATTAAAAGTGCCACGTTGCTTATTAAGAAAACAAATAATAAATGAATATATAGCTTCACACTTTCTCTTGCGTAGCCGTTGAGTGGCCTAAAGTCGCACTTGGCCCCGAGGCGGAGAAATAACTCTAATTTAAATATCAATCATTCCTCGTAGTGGGAATCGAACCCACAACCATCCTTTACACAGACAAACGCTGTCAGCGCCACGATGGATGAAATAAACATTTAATTGTAGGTACATCTGAGTTATATTACCTGTTATTATAATAAATTTGAACTAAATTCCTCTCTCACTTATAACTAACTGTATTTGATCGAGTAACCCACGCTTATGTAAATCAGATCTTGCTTCGAATTACCATTGCACGGGAAATGTTCGTCTGTCAGATGAATATGTGTAAATTGAGTGTCTTTGTTGCTTTGAGGAAACTCTAACCTAGTTAGTGGCATATGAGATTAAACGGTTCCGTTGTTCTGAGACAATTTAATGGATGGCTTACTCAAGCTATTATACTGATTACCAAAATTTGTGTGTGAAAATACCATAAAAAAATGTTATACAGATATATAAATATGGTACATAATAGTTTCAAAAAGTAAATATCAATAAAAAGGTCTATAATGTTTCATTGAGTTTTATTATTCTAAGGAAATGGCAAAGACAAAACAAACAAATGAAAATGATATTAAAGGCATATGAAACTGTATGGCATATATACAATATGTTTTTTGTTTGAAATATGTATATTATTTATTATGTATATGTTTTATATAATATAAAACAACTTAACTTATTTAGAGTTTAAAATAATAGGTAATTAATTAGTAATTTACCTGTTTATATATATAAGGCTGAGTTTAAGATAAACGTAGAAAGCATTCGGGCCAATATAACATGTAACTTCGCATAATGTACAGATTGAGTGACACTGGCAATTCCCCAAGAACTGGAATCAATTAGGTGACAATTAATTTGCCAATTTCAAAGCTGTAGCCCATAATTTGCTACGTTTCAGATGCTAAATATCATTCATTGCTTATGCACCTAATTCATTTAGGTATCTGAAAAATAATATTAAAAATTAAAAGCTTTTAACTTTATTTCCAGCTTCAATTTTTTCCCACATACCAGGTTGACAGAATCTAGTGCCATAACACTCCGTTTGGTCGACGCTGTATATTTAATGGCTATGTGTCTTACCAAAGAACTTAATTTAAAGATAACCAATGCCCCGAAGGGGGATCGAACCCACGTCTCGTCCACGATGTCCTCTGTTTTAAAATATTTTTATATTCACTAATATATATTTATGAATTGCGATATCGCAATGCCATATCAAATTCTACGCAATTCACGGTAAGCTACTTTAATTTTATATATATATAGAGTTCCTATTATATTTAATCTTTTACGCGTGTCATTTAAATATTATAAAATTATAAATTAAATAAAATATAAAAGCACTGGAATATATAATTTTACAATCATATGAGATCAATATTTAGAAATTCGACCAATTATTTGTCCTGACAGCCCCGTTGTTTGTCGTAGCTTTGTATATAAGACAAAACTTAAACACACATAGGTATATTATTTTTATGTGCACTTTAGCTTTCACCGACATAAAGTGCTTTACGTAACACCTGTCAAGACGCCTTCGCTAATACGATTATAAGTGTACCTATATAGGTACCAAGACTCTAGGGTGCTCGTAACTGACACTTTTGATATTTTAACGTCTAAGCTATCTAACAAAATGCCGTGGAAAATGAAATTGATGTGCAAGAGACGTCTGAAGAACGATGGGTTTAATGGCGTTTATTAAAGAAGTGAGTTATATTAAAGAGGACATCAATTTACCTCTAACTTATATTTAAAAAAATGTAAAAAATATATTGTTGTGTAATATGTTTTCTAGTAATGAAAAATATATTATTAGTTTATAATAATTTTACTAAAAATCTCCTTAATAGTTGCTATAGGCATACTGTTTCATTTTCTGGCGCGGTTTAATATACCACTGCGGCCAATTTTTTATACGTTTTCTAAAAACATTTTTCAACTCATTTTTAATTAATATTAATTCAATATACAATATTGCGATACAAAAACACGTTTCATTGACTTAAGCATTTTATCTATTATACAGTATTGTTTTATCAAGAGCCGAGAAACGGTACCTTATTTAATCTCGACATTCTTGAGTAAATCCATTGGCTCCGCCGGCAAAATTAACCCGAACCTTCCTACGTTGTAGGAAATTATATTATGATGCTTTTAATATTATTTGTGTGAGAAAACTTCATCTACGATACTAATAGCCGCTTTTGTAAAATTTTCTATCGATAATTAAAGACGAAGATTCATTAAGCGTTCTTAAGTTTCTCTGTAACGAGAAAAAGATTTAGAAAAGATATTTATAGCTCATTAAAGAGTTTCATGCAGTTATAAAAAATTGTACACCGTGAGTTCTTGAATTATTTTTCCTTAATTTTGAATTATATACATATGTTTATACTTATATCGCTAATATGTATATACGTACAATACAATACAAATATACTTTATTGTACACACTTATAATATTTACACATACAAAAAATATACATATATAATGTTAAAAGCATTATAATGTTACAAACCTGTACTCTACAAAGTCATGATGTAAAATGTAGAGATAATGTACGTAGTGACCTGTGAGAGACGACTGTAACCCTTTTAGCGCCGGTGCCGGTGTTCTCGACCGGAAGCTTTCAGTAAGTACGGAAGGTAAATTAGGGTGTTGGAGTTAATTTTATGTTCTACACGCGAATAAGTCTCTGGTATGAAACCAAATGTTACTATAGTGGATTATATAAGATTTTAATACAAATTTAGATAATAAGTAAACAAAGTTTGTTTTACACAAATATACTACTAAATAATACTTTTATTAATATGTTTAATTATTAATTTAGTAACAAACACTATTAAGTATGTAATTTTTAGTAATTATTACCATTAGACTTGAGTGTCGTGGCGCAGTTTGACAGCGGCTGACTGTAACCAGTTGATTTTTGATTCAATCCCCACTCGGGGAAATTATTACTATTAAATTATTTTCTTATTCTACCTATGGCAAGATAAAACAAGGTATTGAATTAATACACTCTACACGCAATGTTTCGATTTCAGGTTGAAACTGTAGAACGGAGTGTCTTGACACTATGTTGTCTCAGACGAGGCCTGTCTTTTAAAACAACTCTTATTGAATACTGAAGTAGTAATTTAAATATGACAATATAGTTAATTTAATATAATATTAATTGTAAAATAATATTACAACGAATATTACGCACGTACTTTTTAAAATTTTATATTTATAAATTTGTCAGTGACATACAATGGCTGGATACCTACTTGACCTTTTGAAATTTTAAAATGTCACTCTTATCACTAAAGATAAGGCTTGCGAAAACACTTCTGAACCAGTTATACTTTCGCTAATAAACGTAATATTCATTATAATAATTTCATTTAAAAATTTCAAAAACATTTATCATACTTACTGAGGGGGATCTCAGAGTATAATGTTGTATAAGAAATAATGATATTTTTGTTATTAGAAATTGGGCCCATATTTCAAACATGGATAAAATTAATGTAGAATAGTAAAAACTTGTAGATGTATGAACCAGTTACAAGAATTTGTTTTCAAGGTTACTGAAGTCATCATCATTATATGTTAACTAATTATTTAATAAAAGAAAACCAGGTCAGGTGCTATATAACTGGATTTGATTTTCTTACAGAAGATGAATTGACGAAGTTAATTGATTAGTTAAAAACAAATATCCATCCATTGTCTTTATTCACCGTAAAAGTATATCCATATTTTTTTATAACAATAAAGGCCTTTTGTAGTTTTATTACACAAAGATAACAATACCAATTTTTATTTAATACTTAAAAAACTAATTATATATAAGTAGTTCTCATATCTATTTATTATAAGAAAGAAGAATGGAAAAAAAGAATTTAACATAATCTTTAAAATGTCAGTTTTAAGATTTTTAAGGTCATTAACTTTAGTGCTACATATATTTAATGTGATATTCAAACTACTGTGTAAATAACATCAAGTCAAAAGCAGACATGTTTTGTGTAACGTCATTGACACCGTCAGACGTCCGTGGTTAATCTGTTAATGTGTCGCTTCGAGCGTGAGTAATCACTTTCAGCGTCAGGTCATTGCGTATATTAGCTGTAAGAGGACACGGAAATGTAACTCATTTAGTATTACATGTATCATCTTATTCACATTTCAGAAAACTAACTCCCAAGCCTCAAATTGGAACTGAAATTGTTATAGAATTATATATACTAGAATTATAGAAGGCAGAGACCTACCCTGCAGGATAACGCTGAAAGCTAACAAATGAGCTGGTATAAGCTCTTCGACCTTTATATCTCAGTATATATAATTATATAAATACACTTCAAATCTACATACAACATTTGTATAGATTTTTAAAATACTCAAAAATACTCATTCATATAATTAATTTAAAATGATACTTCAATATTTTAAAGAAAGAACACTAATATGCTGTGTTTTTATTTGATTGCATCAAATGTATAATTTTGATTCAATTTGTGTTCAATTACAGACGTAAAAGAAAACTCTCGCTAGCAATATCAAAGTAGATATAATAATGTCTTAACGAGAACCGCGTATATCGAGACCTGTCATTGTAACATACACGTTTCCTGTAGAAAGTGAAAATTTTCTAATAAATATGTAGTAGAAACCTCTGATCAGTTATCTAGATGTACACTTAAAGCAAGCTTTCTTACAAATTATGATCACTTACGTTTATTACAGCTGTGGTATTTAAATGTACACACAGCAAGTAAATAAAACTTACATAGTAAAAAGATTGAAAACTATTTTTTATTTAGTTTATAACGTATTTCGTAAGATATTTTAGGTGTTTTATATTTTCTCAAATAAGTATATGTACTGATAATAAGGAAAAAAGAAGATCCCTTTTAACGAAAATTATGCGGAAAAGTAAGGTATTTTGTATAGTAAACATTTACATTGAAAACCGAGTACCTTGAGTAAAAATATGTTTTATATTCAATATGTTTTATAATAATGGATTACAAATATATTTAATTAATAAAAATAGGGACGAGCGTTACTGCATTTTAAAGGAGTCCTTAGCCTACACTTGGGTCGCAGATATCAGGAACCGCTTGGAGCTCTTCTTCGAATTTATGGAAATCCAAGTAGTATCTCTTCATATACGACCATGTTTAAGATACGAGTTCCTAAGACAACACGTCTTTTCGCATCAGAGGCTTACGGATTTTAAATATTGTTTAACGTCATCGAAATAAATACCACATTAAAAACCTAGTTTCGATAAAAAACAAGACTTTTCTCGTGTATTGTAAAATGTAAAAGAAACATTTCAATAACAAACTAATTTCGCGATATAATAGTTCATATTTTAAAGTATACAATAGAATTATGTAAATGCGAGACTTTGTAACTTCTTAAGCTCAGGCGTGGGGAAGGAGATCAAAGTACGCCACATCCCTCTAGTTAATATATAATAGACCCTCTACTTTGAGGGGCATGTCTACATTAATTTCGCGAATGTTTAAACGATATAATGATGGCAGCTATTTCATATGCGTAATTAAACATGCATTCAAAAGGATTTAATTATTACAATGAGAACATGGTAACATGTATCCAATTAGGTAATTTTAAAATTGAAGTACGTAGCTAGAGGTTATTTATTCTCCGCTGTCCGCCGAATTCGAGACATTGCATGTTAAGCGGCGAATAAAGCGCCGCGGTTTGTCTTGACAGAGCGGAGAACTTAAAATAATTTTAATATAGTAATTCTCCTGAGTGAACCCACAACCTATCAGACTCTGATTTGATTGAAGATTGCATGGATGCCTCAAAGACTATAAAATTACGTTAAAACATTTTAATAATACTTATTAGATAAAGATTCTAGAACTTACCTATTTCACGAGATTTGCAATTGTTAAGATTTTTGTTCATGATCTAATTGCTTGCATAATTAATTAACTATAATTTTAATTTAATGTGTTTTAATACAAACCAGGCCATCGAGGTGCAGTGGCAGTAGGACGGAGTATGACCATAATCGACAATAATCGGAGTGTCTAAACGTTTCGGCCTTCGCGGATATCACCGCGGCGCTTTGACCATCAAAGCGGGACAATGAAAAATATAATCTCCCGAGTGGGTATCGAATCCACAAAACAATTGCGATTACACCCTGACGCCGTCCCATTTCGCACGATGCTTTCAATCATTATTTCCTATGCTCAATGTTTTTGTACCTAGATAATTTTGAGCTATATTATCTTATTATGAATACAAATTTAGACGCGATATTTTAAATATTTCTAATAAAAATTTGCAGCCCATCCTAATGGTATTGCAAATTTAATGATATAAACTTTAAAACTAAAACCTTTCATCGAGCTCATGTAAGCATTGTATAATGATAATAATTTTGCTTCCCAGGTGATTCAATCTTCGCAGTATTTTTACGTTATTTCGTTAATAGCATTACATTATTGATAATCTCGTTATTATACGTTTTATGCTAACCTAACCTCTAAATGACAGCGGACGTTTATGATGTTATTATGGGTAATTATTATATCGCCATTACTGAGTGTTTTTTTAACTTATGTTTATACATGTTTAAGTTTTTTGCAAATATTTAATTAACAGTTGTTAATTAAATATTTGCAAAAAACTACATATAAATTTAAATTTCACATATAAATTTCAACTATCTATTATAACTATATATATCCATTATAATTTTATCAAATGTTTGCTGCAATGCAGATGTGACTTATATGACCACAGAACCACAAAAAACCGTATATTTAATATCCAAACAATACATTAAAGCATTATAAAATAACATAAATATACTTTTAAAGTATGAAGAGCTTGTTAAGTGAAATAATTTCATTCAATGCGACTCGCGCGGTCTAAGTTGAGAGTATTTAAAATATGCAAGAACAGTACAAAATTTATCCATTCCAGTCCTTTAAAGTTTTAAGACATTAAAATCTATTTGAATCTTGGAACTTTTGACGGAAATAGTTCCTCGAATTCCATATCTTAAGCAAAATGGGAAGTCCAAACGTACCTTATGTCCGAGTAGTAGAAGCTATGTTGGTTCGTAACAAAATTGTTTGATAACTGGAGAGTTGGTCGGAGATAGCGCTCGAAGCATTTACGGAACATTTTATTGATGCAATAAGCACTTGACGGCGATTGCGACGAGTATTGAATTGAACAAAATAGGGGAGCAGCGACTTTAAAGAAAGCGATAATTGTTATCCACTCAATTGTCTTAGTTTCAAGTAATGCTTTACTTTGGGATATTTCTAAATAAATTGCACCATAGGTGTATTAAATAAATTAGCTGTACTTATTTTTATAATAATGCTAATTTGACACCAACCGAAAACCATATATAGAAATGGAATATTTCATGTGTGCTTAGAATATTTTTTTTGAATAAACTGAACTTGCTGTGAACTCGAATATATCCTATAACGATGCCATTTATGATATATTTTTTCATTTTAAATAACAATATTTATTTTACTGTCCTAGTATATTAAATGTATTTCATAGTATGATTTTAATACTAAATTAGTAGTTTATATTATTTTTAATATTTTTTTTAAAGTGTTATTCGCACACTACGGAAATTGATAAAGACATATTTACAAAACGTATAAAAATTTGAACGCAGCGGGATTTGAACGCATGGCTTAGCGGTTAGAGCGCTTGAACGGTTTTCAAGAGGCGCGGGTTCAAATCCCGCAGCGTTCAAATTTTTATACGTTTTTTAAATACGTCTTTTTAAAAATTAGTAGTTATCTATTTAAAGACTTATTAATGAATACTAAATTTAACCTGAATTAGTAATAATTTAACATGATCTATTATTCAACGTAACAGTTGTAGTCCATTTATATGTATTCGGTTGATTGACCCAAAAATGAGACATGTTTAATTATTCGTTGTGTACTCACATTATATTAGTTACTTTTGTATAAATGTATTTAAAGATAATATTTGTATATATGTATTTAAAGATATATTAATAAATTATAGGTCATTGTCACGAAGTGGGACCGCGTCTAACTATAAACTTAATTGTTTGTGGGTTCGGAGTGGGTGGGTTTTACTATATGTATTCAAATTATTTTGATTTCTTCGCTCTAGTAAGACAAAGCCAAATTAAGTTCCGCCACTTAATACGCAATATCTCGATTTCTGGTGGAAAGTGGAAAACAGTGCATCTCAACACTATGTTCTCCCTGACTACATTGCAGGAAAAGACGGAAGCTGCAAAAAATACTGGTAAAGAATAAAAATGTACAATTATTTTGCTTGACTTTCTTTATAGTGAAAACCATTTAAACATTTATATTTTAAAATTTCGTTTAAATGTAGGTACTACAGAAAGATATTTGTAAATATATCTATATTTATAGAAAATAGGTACATCTGATGTCTAAGCTAAATATTCTAGACTATAAACTAGTACTAAATTTATGCACCAAAAGCTGTTAGCTTTGCATCGTTGATATAATTTAAAATTAAATCCCCAGCGTACTAGACATTTCCCTTTAACTATATTAAAATTTCTTCTAAAATCTTTTCAGTCTCAGAACAGCTTTACTGCAGTCCATTTTAGCAAGTATAAACGTGACCAACCACTTAAAGGAAGACACAATTTTAAGTTACACACAATATAGTAAATAAAATATATATTTTTACAACAAAATGTTATAATATTATGTTATTAAAACATTTAATGGTGAAGTACTTATATTTACATAATATGCGTTAATATTTATTTTCTTTAGAAAAAGGTTACTGAAAGAATCTTATGAATTTTAAGGTACTTCTACTCTTTTATTGTTAGTAAGCTAAGTTCTTTTAATTTTTTTTCAGCCAAATGCTTTTTCCAGCATAGCAGGGTTGTCAGGAGAGCCTAGTGTCAAGATACACCGTTCTCCACATTTTGCTTGAAATTGATATATTGAGTGGCGGAAATGTGGCAATATTTTAAATATAATTATTCCCCCGAGTAGGAATTGAACCCACATTGTTACAGTCATACATTGCTACACGAAGCACGATGGCTTCAAAATATAATTTCACGTACGTTACGTAAAAGCCTTCATAAACTATTTATATATGGATAACTGAAGCCTAAAAAAATTTTCCAAATTAACTTCACAAAAGTAATATAACTCGATAATGTTACTTTTGGTATTTAGTATTTTTTTTACCATTTGCCAGAATTACAGACTTTGTGTTTAGGTACGACATGTTCCCGACAAAGCATTTTTCAAATTTCCACACTTTTATTTTAATTTTAGATGGCAAAAGCAGTTCATTGAAATTCCTTAGGCATTGTTTTTATAGTCGTTCACGTTTGGTGTATTTTTTAACGAAACCGAACACGATTTAATTAAAAAAGTTCCTTTTCTTTTTTCTCATTCTATGTCTTGATACTCGTGTAGATTTTTTTATTTTTTTTTATATTCATGTATGAGTATTAAGTAGAACGTACGAGTATATTTGCATGGCTTTAATAATTTTTAAATGCACGTAAATACAAATTGTACTAGTCACAGGAATTTTGCTTGAAAGACAATAGTCAACAAACTAAATTATTTATCGAAGTAGTGACATTATAGGTAATAAAAACACATTTGTGTTCTTTGTTAATAAGTTTTGTTTATGAAAGGATGTATGCAATAGTAAAAGATAGACAGATAAATTAAAAAAAATAACTAAATTTCTAGAACATTTTTAGAAAGAGAAAGTGATAATGAATACCTAAGTAGGTAAACAATATTTTGTTAGATTTTATAATGTTATTTAATATAAATTTAAATAGAATTCTAGGATACTGAACTAAATCGAAGCAACATTTGCAAGGCATGTGTAGTTTCATGGAATTGCAAACTAGGTTAGGTCAACGAATCGTGTCTAATTTACGACCAGCCCGCTCGAAAATAAGAAACCCATTGAACAGCTGTTACTTATAAATATGCAAATTACATGTACTTTAAAATTTTATTTGCAAAAAAATAAACCCATTCCGTAACAACCATCCGCCGCTCATTCCGCATAATTGATAATCATCTGCCAATGGAAATATCTTCATTAAAGTTTTGTGAAATAATTCTTTGAGCTCATAACAATTGCACGCCGCATCGCGGTCAAACACTTCACATGCACTTCATTATCTCATTAGAAGAAAATAAAAATAATAGATTCAAGTTAACCGTCAATAATTCGATAGTTTTAACTATCGATTTTATCTAAGGTTAAAATAATATGTTGCTTGTAATAAAAGTCTAATTGACACCCTTTACTTTGGTACATTATGGCGAAACCGTAGAGATCAAAAGTCTTTGCTTCCGGGGAATAAATCTCAACAACTGTCATCGAACAGAAAGTAGCTAACGGATCATAAATCAACATTAAGACAAAGAACTGATATTAAGTACGAAATGCATTTATCTTAACTTTTCTTTTGTAACTGATACCTCAGAAATCTTTAAAGGATAAAATAAAAAAATATTTAATATGGCATGATGAAAAAAGCTTAGATGCGGCTTTAAAAGCGGCTTTTATTTAATTTTTTTTGTTACCAAGTACCCTCTTGATCAACATCAGGTGGATACTTGGTTTCCACAACATATTTAGATTTATTAAGCTTTTGATTAAAAAAGTATAGACTTTACAGTATTATAAGTACGCATTTTTACTTACATAAATTAACTGACAAGACAAAAAGACCTTGGTGAAGTGTATAAATAATTAAAATTGTATTGATTTTTGTAGTCCTCAGTAATAAACTTTGTGAAAACGAATGTAAGTGCATTGAAATATAGAAAATAACGTAAATTTCATATTTAATTAAAAATGTTTTATACCTAACATTAAAAGAATCATAATGCTTAACACCATTACAGTGTGAAAACATATTTACACAAAATATCAACTACAAAGAAGTTGACTAATTTACTTGGACAATGTTTGTCGCCTGAACAAACATACGCGATCAGCTATTATGTGAAAGTAGGTTAAAAGTAGGAGACTTCCCTTGTTATTCGCATACTACATATAAAAATGATTATTAATAAGCACTGTGTGCAAGAGTTTTAATATATATAAAGCTGCACAAGAATGGCATGCATCTTGCATCTTATTAAATGAAACAAGATAAGTTTTACAAAATTTAGACTATAAAAAGTAATTTTTTTTTTAAAAGTTTGTGCCGTGACTTATTTTTCTCAATTTAACATTTTTTTTATATGCTAAATCCCTTTTCTATTATTATAACAAGTCAAGTTCTACAAATAAATTTAATGAATCAAAAGATTATTTTTACCCTTACGTCTAAGTATATTTTATATTCTATCTTCTTAATCTTTAATATCTTTTATCTTTCATATTGCAGTCTTCGTGGCAATAAATAAATAAATAGTAGGTTTAAGTTCCATTGACAGGACTGTTTACCTTTTAAGTTTTAATAATTACTTGATTACTAATCAAACAGTATGCAGCTTTTGATTCTACCACCTAATGTCTAATCTATAATCGTAAATGAAGTAGCCTACGAAGTGTGGGCACTACGTTCTTGCTTGCCAAAATTATTTATATACTTATATCAACAAAAGAAGACCTGCTCTGGTATGGAGGCGCGGTGAGTTTTGACACTCCACAGGAAATAAATCGAATAAAGATAAAAAGTAGGGAATAGTGTCGTGGCAAGACGTTCTCTCTGCCTACATTGATATGCGATATAAAGCGTGTGGCTAAACAAAAATCACTAAAAATATTTATCAATGTGCTTATACAACGAGTACCAATCCAGTAGTCAACTAATTAATTAATTTACACAATTACGCAATATACCACATGGATTGAGCTTATGTAAATATCACATATCGTCTAGGCTAATAGAAGCTACATTGCCCCGTAATTAAATCGTACAATGTTTGCGCCGGTGTCGTCGCAGCAAACATCGACTATCTGCCATTGTTTGGAAGTGGGTCAGTGATAACTCATGGATTAGCTGCACAATTTCATTGATTAAAGTAAGTGACGAAATCTCTGGTAACCTCATATTGCCTTTTGTTCATAATTATGTTAATTATTAATGAAGCAATCAGGGTATTTATTAAAAGTCAAAATTAACGCAGTTGAAAGTGGTGAAGTGGTCTATAAAATGGCAGCATTAATTGTAATTAATTTATGTCCCTAGTATACAATACCTTCTTAGAGAAACAAATACCACAAGTAACAGAATGAGAAGGAAATCAATAAGGTAGAATAAAATGCTATGAACCCTATGACGAGGCGCCAAATCTTTGCAGTACATAAATTGTCCCGCCCCATTGCTTCAACAGAATGTCTCACTTCCTGACGAATCAACCTTTTGATGAACAGTAGATAAAAAGTTTAGAAAGGGGAATAACATATATACTTTATCTAGGTATATTTGGTTTACACTACTAGTAAGTATGAAAAGTTTATTTACATCTACTTGAAATACTTGAATACTCATATATATATATTATATACAAAATGTCAATAAATATGTTATATTTTTATACACATATTCCTATAGTATTATATTTGTAAGACGGCGAGTTATGTAAATGGTAACATACATTATAATTATTCAATACACTTTCACTTTATTTTTATTACTTTACATTTCAAGTCCCGCTGACTGTCCCAATTCCGTCTTACAATTATTCCGTAAGCCTACAGATTACTAGCTACGCTATAATAATACCATTCGCTGACATTTTCTCCCTATTCTTGGCGGACCGAATAACACTTGGTACCCATTTCCTGTGCACGATGTACTGCGAGGGATTCATTCCACCCTCGACAAATCTCCAATTTTCTTGATAAAATTCACGGATGCGAGAAAGTATTTTAAAATACAGCGGAAAATATAATTTCGTACTACGTTTTATTACTATATTTTTATTGACTAAAAGTTTTTAAAATTTTATTCAATTCACCTGAGGTTAGATTGAAATTGATAGCTGCGTTGTATATGAGAATGGGAGAGAATATTTACATATACATTATTTCAGATATCTCCGGTTGTAGTTTGGTGCATGGCAATGTGTATAAAAGTGTAAAACGGTGTAGCTATCGAAAAATTGTCTGTCTGCTTCACAAAATCCAAGAGATGTAGATATAATAATTATCAAAATGTGCAAAATCAGTATCTAATACCCAGGCTTTTATTTATGTCTATAGATGGAAATTGGTTGATTCTCATGCACCAATTGAAAGCAATAGAAATCTGTCCTATGTCAACAACCAGCTTATTCATATCGAAGCTGAATTACATGATAGCGGAATGTCAATATTGCAAACTGGTCATGAAAGACTCAAAGGGAATTGTGAATATAAAAGTCAAAAGGAATTTAATATATTCATACTATGTTTTCATAAAATCCAATATAATATAAATAATATTGATCAATATGCAATTTTACTTGTGAATTTTATATTTATGATTTTGTCATCGAATCCGTGTGCAAAAACTTGTTAAATTCTCTTTTATGGACAGGTACAGATAAGAAAAGTACGTTAAAAAGACCGTTTTTACTAATAGCGAGGGTGTAAAATTATAAGCTTCGGCTTCAGAGCCCTGTGTTTGACAAAGCTGCAGTTTAAAGCCGTACTAAAAATAGGCTTTGAAGGCTATAGACAGTGTATGGTGGTATAAATTTTGTTATTGGCTCAATTAAATCGGCTTTTCATAACTGCCCGAATAAAAAATGTTTAGGTTCAAAACAAGCTCGCTCATTTGTTTTTACAGTTCTACCACAATTTTTGAATAGGCGAATTTATTTATTACGATCAATAAGCCATTATATTGATTAAAAGTAAAGCGATATTGTAAAGAAGTTATAATGTACACAAACTTTAAACGCTAAGATTTGTTTGTAAACAGCCGTCAAAAGATAAAATACAGCAATCACTCATTGCATACATCGTATGCTCTTGTGAAATCTATTGTAATTTTTGTGTTTCTCAATAGCTTTTATCATGTTTAGACAGTATATTTCAGTGAAGTGTTTGCTATAGTGATGATCTGACTCATAAAGTTCAACATCATTTAATAGGTCATGTTTCAAGAATTTTTATTACACTATAAAGAGATGTATAAAGAGACTAAACTGAATTTGTAAATAAAATAGAGTAATGGCGATGACAAGTAGATCTAGATCGTTTATTATTAGGCATCTAAGATGGAAGAAATATCTTGTTAACAATGCATCAAATAAACAAATTTAATAACCAATAATGAATTGTTTAAGACATATTTAGAAAACGTATAAAAATTTGAACGCAGCGGGATATGAACCCGCGCCTCTTGAAAACCGTTCAAGCGCTCTGACCGCTAAGCCATGCGTCCCACCTCCAGCTACGTTGAAATTCTTATGCGCTTATTACAACTTATATTTGTTGTTAGCATCTCTGTAGAGAGATTTTTACAAATTTCTGCTACCCAAAGATTATTCTACGAAACATCGTCTGGCAAGAGAGAATGCTATTTATTAAATATATCTTTTCAAGAGGCGCGGGTTCAAATCCCGCTGCGTTCAAATTTTTATACGTTTTCTAAATATGTCTTTTTCAATTTCCTAAGTGTGGGAATAACACTTTAAATTTTTTTTTTTTTTTTTTTTTTTTTTTTTTTTTTTTTTTTTTTTTTTTTTTTTTTTTTTTTTTTTTTTTTTTTTTTTTTTTTTTTTTTTTTTTTTTTTTTTGCTAACAACAAATATAAGTTGTAATAAGCGTATAAGAATTTCAACGGAGCTGGAGGTGGGACGCATGGCTTAGCGGTCAGAGCGCTTGAACGGTTTTCAAGAGGCGCGGGTTCAAATCCCGCTGCGTTCAAATTTTTATACGTTTTCTAAATATGTCTTTTTCAATTTCCTAAGTGTGGGAATAACACTTTAAAAAAAAATGTTAACAAAATGAATTGTTTGTTGCCTTTAAAAAACAGTATATGCAATTTTTCATTTAATTTACATTTAATTATCAATAAATATATATTATAGTTATTTTGTACAGATAGTTCAAATTTATTTCATTTTTATTGAAGCTATCTGTATTTTTGCTTGTTAAAATTAAATAAAATAAATTAATAAATATATTGTCTT
Source organism: Podotricha telesiphe (assembly GCA_038994665.1). Classification (NCBI taxonomy): domain Eukaryota; kingdom Metazoa; phylum Arthropoda; class Insecta; order Lepidoptera; family Nymphalidae; genus Podotricha; species Podotricha telesiphe. The sequence continues at coordinate 713,223 of JAOYRR010000126.1, read as the reverse complement.
AATTATATGAATTCTTTGCGCTAAAGATAAAATTTACGATCTGTTTATAAGGTATTTTTATGAAAGCAAAACATAAAAAACCACTTCCTCTGAAAAAGGAGCTAGCTATTTGAAGTTTTCTACTTTTTTTTAAATTCTATAGCGCACCGTAGTTTACAAGTTGAGTTCAGGCTTGGCTCTTTTATTCCCGTTGCAGTTAAATTGCTCCACTCCAATAACTAGGATTTGCTAAACCTACGAGAAAAAAATTAATACAATTCGTCATTGCGATAAGGGAAAACAAATTTTAAGCTGAATACACTAATAGTCTACTTTTGTTTTGCTTTACGATTGCGATACATGGCAAATGTACTTGTACATAAGTCCTAAATATATAAGCTATAGTTGTGACTACATTCATAGTATAGAATTTCATTCCATGAAATGTTCATGAAGCGACTAGACACATCTAGTGAATAAACCTAAATAAATATATATCATAATAAAGATAACATAAATCTCTATAATACATGTAATAAAATAAAAGCTATATTAAATTTTCAAACAATTAAAATTTTCCGTCGTCGGAACATCTTTCCAAATGTGCAACTAAGTTATAAACTATTTGATATTCAAAACTCGACTAAAATATTTGTCCGGCGCCAATTTAATTAGTTGATGTCTGATGAAAGTTTGTTATGAAACATTCAAGCATCCGCTACTTTTAAAAAGCAAACGAAACTAAACCTGCTATTTTCGTTTAGTTTAATAAAAAATCATGTTTTAAAATGTTTCGAAATTATTAAATTAGAAAATAACAATCCTCCTAATTTTTTAAATGTAGAGGATGGATAGAAGGATGTTACCCTTTCAAGTAAAAAAATACTTACTTTGCGATGAAACTTTATATATATATATATAAAATTTGAGATTCTTTATTGATATTAAAAAAATTACACAAACAAACAAAGTAGCTTCCGGCTATCTGTCCGTTTGTTTATCTGTGTAAATGACTAAATGTATATTTCACGGCTAATCTGCTGAACCATTTAGGATGAAATTAATATCAATGCAACGATTTTGAATTTGCTTTTTTAAGAATTATTACCAAAATCATAGGCAAACCGCTTGCTAGGTATGTGTAAAAATATAGATATGTAGGTACACCGCTTGTTATAGATATTGTATTCATGCATAAAGATTTATACAAACCTAGGTATTAGCATTAGGTCTCATAGTATTACGAAAACAAAGTGCGATCAAAGTAATAAATAAAATGATGTTATTAAGCTTCTACGCATAAATAGAAGTAAAATATATGGCACGCACGGGTTCAAATGAATTGGCCCCAAAATATTTGTCTGTCGTGATATCCATAGTTCTGGCGGAGTGCCAGTGGGATCACTTTCGTTAAACTACTATGTTTTTGAAATATAGGATATCATCAATAATAAAATGTTTATAAAAGGGTAGAAGTAAAGTTTAAACAATGTTATACCAATTCTAAATTATAATTGTAATTCTAAATTATAAAAGTAAATCGTAATCTTTTTAACGGACTTCATTAAATAGGAGTAACTTACATAATATAAACAATATTTTTTTAAATTTTGGAATGCAGTGACACATTATGTCGCAACATCTATCACTATTACATATAACCACAAGTGTCGCATATCGAAGCCACATCGACCTTGTCCATACTTTGTCACTTATTGCCAACTCTGCTACATTGTTATTTGAAGTGTGAAGTTAAAATTATTCCTCTTCATCAATATATAAAAAAACAGTGAAAAAGGTATGTCTGTACATTAAATATATTTACAATAAAATAATTTAGGGAAACAAAAAAGCAGTAATATAAAATGAATCTGCCATCTATATTTTTTTTAATTTTATTGTCTGTTTGGTTGTCTGTTCATCAGTTGTACGCGCAGATCTTTGTAGTGGACTGATGTAAATGAAATTGTTTTTAGTAGGATTCGTCCCGGAGTAGAATTTAAGGTATAATTGATTTCAAAGAGAGGAACACCTGATGTAGAATTATAACAGTCCAACTAATTTAAAAGAAATAAGGCAATGGAACCTTATCAACAGTTATTCGGCATAATGTACATTATCCGTTGACATATCAAATTTAAAAACCGTAAATAGACCGGATAATCTGTAAGGAACATAAAACAACAGAAAAAGAAGAACGAAAACAGTAAAAGTTGTTTAGTATGGTGGGCAGTTTTTGTTAACAAATAAAAATCATTGAACCGTGGCAGTAGGATAGAGTCTGACTGTCGATGCGATTGTTATTGGTTCTATTCCCACCGCAAAAATAGTTGTATTTATATTATTTTAATTTTTCTCACCGGTAAGACAAAGGCGGGCGTTGAGTTTCGGCATTTAATACTAAACGTCTCGAATGTGGAAAAGCGGAGAATGGAGTGATGATTATCTTAAAAAAATCACAACCGTCGACATCCACTGTGGAATCGATACACAAGAAAATTACCACCTTAAAGGAAGTTATTATAAGTGTACATTTGTTACATTGGGCACAAATGAAAGTAGTAAGTTATAAATTCATAAAGTACACGCAAACGAATTTGCGGGCATCAGCTAGTATAAAAATATAAAACAATGATGCTGATAATGATGACATATAATTGACCCTTAGTTGTCTCAAAAAAATTATTCACTTTTCATCATAGCTTGCTTATACTTTACAATCGCACTATAATTTTTCGTATATTGGAAATATAAGATAATGAATCTACAATATTAACAAAATTAAAATTTGGACTTAATGTATAAAATAAAACATATTTTTTAGTCTACAATCCATTCAAATTCATCAAGTTCTCTTACTATACACCTATAGTATTAGCATCAAACAAAGCTAACTGGATTCAATGCCTGGCATATCAGACTATGCGGCGGTAGGTATGGGTAAGTGCAATGTATTGCCGTTAACCACAGTACGTTCACGTTGAACTTAAGTTATTACAAATGAAATAAGACTCGTTGAATCTTGATTAAAGATATGTATAATGATCTGTGAAAATGTTCCAACCACAATTCATTTCATAATATGCTGAGAAATAACAAACATTATATTGTTAGCTTTGTTTTATTATAGCGGTTGTATAATACTACTTTAAAAATTACGAACCTACAAACTCTATAAGAAATTAAATCATATTAAATATAGACTTGACAAGCTTGAGAAACTACCAAAATATAAAATTATGAAAGTGTTATGTTATCATTTTAACATAACTTAATTCCTTGCTAATATAATATACTTATAAATTGTTCTATTCGTATAATTAATCAAACGGTAGAAACACTTGGCCTGTATTTTTTATACTACTGATTTACTGATGACGGCATTTCAAACTGTAGTTTTTCTGAACTAATACTTATATTTAAATAGACATTTATTGAAACTCATCATATGATATTAAGAAAGTTAATAAATCAAATCTATATACATTATTTATCTTCGGTTTTATACAGTTCTAGCAATAGTTTACAAATAATAACATTGTAAAAACTCACTACAATGCAATTCGATCTAGATCAATTTAGTAAATATTTATAATCAATAAGAAGAATTGTAATTTATTTATAAACTTACATATTTATTTACAATTATATAGGTATTTTGACAATTAATAATTTAAAGAGTTGTTATTGTTATACCTATAATATAATACTAAACTAATAGGTATCTTTAAATCTTCTGATTTCATTGATATGTAAAGTTATAAATCTTTATGCATTTGCAAATTATTGGAAACAATGAAAAGTCTTTCTACTTTTTTTTTAAAGAAGAATTGTTATTATATCTAGACAGGCACAAGCGTATGGCGTACTTTAGCTTTTTCACAAAATCAATATTCGGTTTATAGCCAAAATGTTATCTTCACAAAATTATATAAATACACATTTTATTGGTAGCTTTGTGGAAGTATGTAAGTTTAAAATACATAAAATGGTTGTAGCTTTTCTTTGTCAACACGCCGCGGGTAAGTTGCTAGACGGAATCTATTCATCTTCAGAAACAGAAATACAGTCTGGATTTTTTTTGTATAGAATATGCAGATTTACAGCGGATTCTAATTATTATTCAAGTAATAAGTTCAAAGAGTTAATTAGAATGTTGACTATGAATTGAGTGTCTTATATTTTATTATATATATTTTTTACTATAATATAACGAAACTTAAAAACATTGTATTGTAAATAAAAAATTAAAGCAATGTATTCTTAAGGTAATCGTGATATAACTTTATCATAAAGCAATTTCCAATGTCAATGACTTTAGATAATAAAATATATAACACACGGAAACTTTTGTACCTGGATATACAAGTAAACAGCAGTTTGCCTCGCATTTTTTTTTTAAATATAATATAAATATTGACAGACCGTCGTTATTTTTGATTATTCTTTATTTGTATGTTAGTGTTATGCGAGATTACTCTATTATATTAAAAACAAAAAACAAATTAGTAATAGAAAATTATTTATTATACTGGTGTTCTAATTTTTATGGTATAAAAAATATTTATTTTAAATTTTAATTGTTTTAGGTGGAATAACTTTAAATTGCTAATTACAAGATTTATTTATTGTATTACTTAAAAAAACGATGGCAACTTAACGACGTACTATACATAAGTTCATTTCTTAGCGATATTGCTTATCGTTTCGTAGAAACGCTTAAAAGCCAATGTAAACGTTTTCTTTATGTTCGAATACCTATATATGTTTGTAAGTATTTGAAAACAATATTGATATAATGTAGATCGTGGCACAGTGGATCAGCTAGGATTGTGGGTTTTATCAATTATTTTATTTTTTCGCTTCGGTAAGTTCAAACGCAGCGTTAACTTTCGCATCTCAATACCCAATGTTTTGAATTTGAGCGGAAAAAGGAGAACGCAGTGTCTTAACAGTAGGGCTAGGTCTCTTTCTTTTCCGCCATAATATATCTATACATATTATAGAAATGTACCTGATCGCTGTCTGTACATGGAGGATATATGAAAAAATACTTCCCTTAACATTAAGTGTTTATTCCATTTCAAATGGGTTATAAACGAAAAAATTTCAACCATTTAAATTATGAATTTAAGCAAAGTTTGTGATTCAAAAATCGAAATACTTCATTCATTTAGTTTACGCACGCGAAGTCACGAGCGGGTCGTTAGTAGTAAATATGTGGTAAAAAATGAAGCTAAATAGATATTATAAAAGTTATGTTACTTAAACATACGATCCATGTAGGAAATATTCGTAAATTGGAGCAAGCTGAGATTCTTACGCTCCCTCTACTCAATACGAGTCGGCTCAACGAACTTCAGTAGATATCACGTCAAGCGTTAAAGTTGTTTTACTTTGATATCGGTATTCACGTTAGATAATTCAGAAAAAAATATATTTTTTCGAAGCTGTCTTTTTACGACTAGACTATGAAAACAACGACGATTTATTTGATTTTAATATGTACAAAAATCTTAATTCATTATATCAGTCTTCCGGGCTGTCGTAAATCTTCACAGTAAAGACGAGCTTTTAGCAATAATTTATTGTGCTAGTGCTAATCTTACATAACATTAACCCAAGTTCTTACGTATCCCACAAGAATCACTCAGGGTAAACTTTAAAACTTTCGTGTATTAAAACCACCAAGCACTAAAGCGTTAGCGAGACCGACATAATTGCATCTAAAGGGTTGCACATTAGCAAATATGATATAGTAGAGGGGTTGTAAAGGGCAGCCAAATTCATCGAGATGATGACAGGGGCCGAGGGAAATAGTTCTCCTGGCTACAATAAATAAGGATGCGGGGGACTATCATTGTTATTTCCTTAACGGGCCGTCTTATAGCCCTCTTAATTAATTTGAAACTTTCTGAGGTCTCCTGTGGTGTGCAATTTGAATAATAGCTGGATAGGGCGCTGAAGCTTAATTTTAATTGCAAATATTTATGTTAAACGAGCTTCCTAACGGAGTCGAATGTCCTCCCACGATATTGCAAAGTATGATATATTTCTTGGCATTGTTTTAGGACAGACGAAATATAAAGCTTTTGTTGACTTATACTTTTTAAATATCTACTGACTTACTTGTACTTAAGACAACCCTTTCGTCGTTTACCTGAAAAATAAAGAAAAGTTTTTATTTGTCAGTGAACCACCTACGTTTAAATTAATTTTATAATTATATTAAAAATAAATTGACCTGGAAATAAATGATTAAATTTATTTTCAGGTCAATTTATCTAGTAACTTAATCGAATAATGAAAGTTTAAAACCTAGCAGTGCTTTAAAACTCATAGCGTGGGCACGTCGCGCCGATCTATAACACTAGACTGCTCGTTAGGCAGACGGCGCTTTTAGGTGTAGAATGCGCTACGACATAGAAGTCATTTTTATATGAAGCATTAGCTTAACTTAAAAAATCAGAAAGAAGAATTTTACACTTTATATTATAATTTAGCACTTTGTCGTCGAATCGTGCACTGTAATGAAAATATGCCTACAAAGAAAACGCTACGTATAAAATATACACCAATGAAATACAAGAATGTACATTTACTCTTTCCTAGTAACTATATTTTATTACTAAGTCTAGAATTTTGTAATACGGGCTGAGAAATGCTGTGTTATGCTACAAAACTAAATTTAACGTCAAGGATACTCTAATCTATAAAGTGGTTATAATATTTTTTTAAAGCTGATTACTAAATATAAGCGAGTTGAAAGCTCTCTCCTTATTTTTAAGATATATATTATGATCACATAGTAAACATAGTAAATTTATATTTGTATCCATAATAATAAACACAGATGTATATATTTTTATAGTACAAATAATGTTAAAATAATATAGATTATAAAAAAAACGTTCCACAAGCAATATTTAGAATAAAATATGATAATATAATTTTATTTATTCCATTTACCATTATCATAATTTTACATTTGTACCTTTTTTGTATATATGTACATATATTTCATATATCGCCTTTACAAGCTATGACTAATACCTTATTGAGTTGATAGTAATCTTCGTAGTTTCCAGAGCACATTTTTGTTACGGCCTTATTCCCGTGCATACTGTGAACGTTATCGCACTTAACAACCAATTGTTTATAATCTTGTCCGTTATACTGTTTATTATATATAATTATAACTTTATACAATTTCATATAAATGTTAAGACAACTGATTATCAATACTCAGTATAAAACTATGACTGAACACTAAAAGATTTCATAGGAATTTCACATCACGCAGATTCTATTCGTCACTGTCGAGTAATTAACCGAGTTGTACGACTAAATATTTATTTATTTATACTAACATGCACTTTATTGCGTTTGAAAAAAGGATGATTTTACAATACCCCCTCGGTAGTGCGGTTTTCATAGAAATAAAGACGTACAAGCGACTCCCGGGTCGCAATCACGCAATGTCTACCGTTTTAATGGTAGGTTAGAATATGTGCGTGAAGATGTGAAGTAAATATTTTGATATGTTCTTTGTTACTTAACCAAAGAATCTTTGTATACACTTTTAAAACAATTTAAATAAAGTTGTGGCTCTTTGAAAAAAAAATTTTTTTTAATGTTTTGTTTATTTAGAAAGTATAAGTACAAATAAATATAAATTATGTTACAAAAGGATTATGACTTAATGTTACGAGGCTTGAAACAGTTAAAGATAAAGTTGAATAATCAATACAACAAAATAACAATCGATTCACATTTGCCAAAAAATAATCTACATAAATAGAATTAGGTACCAACTTAATGAAATAGACTTACATTGCAACAAAATCTATTCATGACTAGTATGAAGGGTGTACATTTTTATTACAAAATATTTGTTATTATATAATTGAATTTACAAATAATTGAACCATTTCAATTGTAATAAAAAATTACGGAAACAGGAAATTACAAAATTTTTGTTTTAGAATAAAAAGCGGAGATCGATCATATAGCACCTGGTGTATGCAGTCATGTGTATTACAGCGCCAGGTGGCAGACCCAGGCGTAACCCGATCGTGGTCACTGGCTTCAGAATACGTTACTATAAATATCACATTGCGTTCGATAGCACGTGGCTAGTTCCGTATTGCAGTTGAAAATAAGTTACACACGTTGACAAATAAGTAAAATATGATACAAAGTATTTATTATTACGTACAGAAAAATATTTCGACCCCTTTTTACGACAACTATGCGGAAGGAAGAAACAAATTTGGCGTTGTCAAACTTTCTATAGAAAAGTAGCGCGAAGAGCCATTATTTTTCGTAAAAATGCATTAGATATACATTATATTAATAAAATCAAATATTTGGTATACACGGCGCAAAGTACTGACATACACGTCAACGAGGAGCTACTACTAATTTGAATTTATGTAAGAAATGCCACCTAAGTGCAAGGAAGGTTTCGTTTCGTTTTCGGTCTCGTAAATAACAATAAATTCAGCAAAAGAGCCGCAATGATACTAAGTCTAAAGGGTGACGTCTAACTAAGCTCTCTTTCATTCCACATTAAAGCTCCCCGTTTCGAAACTAAAGTAGCAACTCCTAGTTCATCTTTCTTTGTGATACCGCTACTTAATGTTGCTCTAATTAATGTCAAAAGCTGAAACTCATGTCGAAGCGACAGTAGGCGACCTATTTTTCCCAGATTTTGCATGAGAAATCACTCCGCGTAAAATCAGCCATCAAACCTTTTGTACTTTGGAGGACTTTGGAAACATAAGCAGTGTTAATAACAGAAAAAACATACCTACGATACGAAACCACTGGGTCAATGCACCAGCACAATAGAGCTGTGTAAAAATGCGTGGTATATTTATCTGGCCTGGATAAACCAAAGTTAAAACCATTGTTATATTTTTAAAGGATTTGTAACAGACATTTTTTTATAGGACCATATTATAAGTATTTTAATATATCTCGAGGCCATCGTGGCGCAGTGGGACGTCTGACTATAATTGCGATGTGTATATTGTGGGTTCGATTCTCACTGGGACTTTTTCTTTCTGTGCTATATGAACACAAAGAAACGCCTCTGGTTGGATGTGAAGAACGGAGTGTCTTGACAGTAAGTTCTTTTTGATTACCTTGCTATGCCGGAAAAATCTTGAAACTGAACAAAAATTAATGAATCGCAGGTAAAACCGCTCCATAAAGCTTGTTTACAATAAAGAATCAACTTCAATTTGTATAGCAAAATACTGATACAGTTTTTGTCGTATTGGATGAATATCCGATTTTCATTGTGCATTTTAAAGAGTTTTTGTACAAAAAATATCGCTTGCTATTCGTTGTAGCAATATTTTTATGAAGAGTACTTGAAATGAAACAAGCTCAGGTCAAGTATTCAGTTCATTATTTTAATAGCGTTGGCTGTTTTATTTTTTCTCAAGTAAAAAATATTAATGAAATAATTGTTTTCTTGATAAAAAAAAGTATCATTGACTTGAGCTCAATTGTTTTACAGCATTGGTCACCCAAGTTGCAGGTTAACAATGTTAATATGTTAGTAAAATTAGATTCTTTATGTACCTATACACATCATTACCTATATATAGCTACAATTTTTACACATTACACATTTTACACATATGTTTTCTTTGTATACCCCACAGTATACAAAGAAAACATATGTCCAAACACTCTGTACCCCGCTTTCCTCCAGAGTTTAAGACGTTTCATTGGGTGGCGAAACACAACGCCGTGCCGGTGAGACAAATCCACTGCAGCCGGGAAATTAATGAAAGGTATAATCATTCCCTATAGCTCCTCTGTTGTTACACGGGTTCGTGGGCCGCGGTGTTCACTTATCATAAGGTCGAATGCTCGTTTGCCTTGTCTGTAATATAAAAAAGGCAAGGGATCGAATCCACAACCGTCGCGTTTACAGCCAAACATTGTTCTTGTACGCCACAATCGTCTTAATGCAAAATCAATTTACAAATTATATACAGAGTATCATTTTGTTATGGGGTATCGTAGTTGAACTACAAATTTACATTACGTAAAATTTAAATTGTTTAAACCATATGTTCCTAAATAAAAACGTTATACATTTGTTCCCACGCCAACTAAAATGTGTCAGTAAATTGTTAACAAAACTAAGTAATGAATAGGTTCATTAATTAAAGTAATCAGTTTACTAGCTTCCGTCGGATAATATTGTTCTATGTCTAAAATGTACAATGGCAAAACAACGTTTAATGAAAATAAACTGTATACATATTATAAATATATGGTCTACTATAAATTTAATTTAGAGTTATTTGTATAAAATAGTGTAATTGAATGATAAGGAAATTTTGCCTGCTTTTATTAGTGAAAAGTGAAGACGACGTAAGTGGAGTTTTTTTTCAGAGTCAGTGATGATACCAATCCATTGTCGATACCAAAATAGATAACATATAAAGTATATCAATGTATCAGCAGCGTCATTTATATCAGCATATTTTCACAATTGTTACCGCAAAATTTACCCGTGGAGTGATTAATTGTTAATCGGCATATACGGTTGATGTAGTTAGAGCAGATTTATTGGGTTTCAGACAAATAATAGCCGATGCAATAGCCATAGTTTGTTAGCTTCCGTGGCGTTTCATTTTCATTTAGGAAACCATCAAAATGATTTTAATTGTAGTTACGGAGAAACTTCGTCATTGAAAATTAATTCTTAATTCTTAAAGTGTAAAATAACCTATAACAATTTTGAAACCTATTTTTTATCGATAAATATATTATGAGCCAGTAAAGAATATCTGGCATTGCCATATTACTATTCAAGGATAACATTATCAAAATAAGAAAGCGAAACGAAGTAAAGGTCGATTGACAAATAAGGTAAGTTCAGAGCGAGAATAAATCTCAGAAGAACATTAATAATTTACTTAAAAGAGTATAAACGTTCAAATTGTGAAACGTTGAATTGGTTTTAAAATTTTATATATAAACGTTTGTATGAACATATAAGAAATTGTTACCATAAATACAAAAGAAATGATATACGTATTTCATAGTTACGCGTTATATGAATTAACTTTAATGTACGAGTATGTATGTAAACAATTCAGATTTCTTATTCTGAAATTATAAGGCATTATAGTATATTTATTCTAATCGTTACTTCATTTTCCGACGTTTATGTTTATATTAAGACTAAGATAAGACCATTTATATTACAATAAAAGATATTTAAAAGAGAAATCCACAGCTATATTACACATTTAAAATAAAAGAGATGAAATAGAAATGTTTTAACAACATTTCAAACTAATAAATACATAAATCCCAATACATCTACACTTTTAACCACCAATATTAATAAAAATATAACTTAAGCACACAGATAAAAATTTAAATCAATACTTATTTTTTTAAAAAGAACACTCATTTACAAGCAAATCTATTATGGACTGTTATATGAAAACTAGTTTTGTTCAATTACGCCAACCATTAACAGTGAAGTAGCCTCGACTGTTGCCAAACCTGCGGTCGAGACGCTCTAGTAATCTTCAAGGTGAATGTCGATAGCATATAAACGGATTAAAGTTATCAAATATGAAGTATATTAATTAATGTGTTTTATTATCTAATATTAAGAAGTTAACGTTGTTTAAATGTTTATATTTTCTAGAGGACCCGTTGACGCGTAAAATACCGGTTGCCTTAGTAACTTGTATGTCACTTTCCAGTAAAGTGTATGTGAAACACAGTAATGTGTGTAATAATTCTTGCACTGTTTTACGCCAATTATAAGGTATCTTTTTATAACTTTAATTTCCATAAAAGGTTGCCTGTAAGAAATCTCTTCCAGTAATAAAGCTGCCTTTGCACCGATCTGTTCAAGTAAAATTTTCAGTCTCTCTTTTATGTTTATACAATAAAGAGTTTTATTATTATAATTAAATTAATGTATTTTTACAAGCATTCTAATAAAAAAATGGATTTTATGCACTCCATCACCATACGAACTTTAAGTATACACCATACACTTTCACCTTTATTTTAATTAGATTAAAAAAGAGACCAACGCGTTTCTTTCAAGTATTAATATAAAAATTTAGTATTTACGCATCAGAAGAGATTAGAGTAAATTTTCTGTTTGCCTCACAAAACTGTAGAAGATTTTAGATAATGTCTTGTATAACTTGTCTTATTTAACTTTAACTTGTTTTAAAGACTATCTTAAGAACTAAATATTTGTCTAGTCTTTGATTTGATAAATAAGACATTGCTAACTAGATACATACATAAATCAGTGCTTTTAAAGAAATTATATTCAACGGTTTGTTTAGACATTTTATGATATAGGAAATTTTTATTTTAAATAAATGTATTCAAACACTGAAATTTTCTTTCTTATTTCATATTTCACATACAAAAGTAGAAACACGAAAATAATAAAAACATATAAATCTACGAAGTTTATTTTACTTAGACGGGTTATTAATGTTGTTTGTTTAAGATACTTCGCCTCGTCGTTCGAATAGGGAAGAAAGATTGTTATTTTAAAGCTAACACTTTAAGTATATTTTAAAACAATAAATAATGCCGGTTAAAATTATAAATGGTTGATGTTATAATACCTTTTTAAATTTAATAATTTTTTTATGTAAGCATATAAATATGAGATCCAAATTCACAATTTTGTCCACAAAGCAGGTTAAGCAGGGAGACCCTAGTGTCAAGACTCCCCGTTTGCCGCTTTCCTCTCACTTCAAGACATTGCGTGTTCTATGGCAGAACACAACACCGCGCTTTCTCTCACCAGACATACAGCGGGATATGAAAATAATATAAGAAATATCTTATACTTATCTACTACTACATATAAACAATAGTTTATATCTAGTATTAGATAAGCTCGTAAGTATCGATAAATAAATTGAATGAGACTGTTTACCCAACATGCAGTAAAAATTGAAAGTAAAATTAGATATTTAAAAAATTATCGATATACTTATTATAAAGAGTTTTTGTGGAATTTTCGAGTATTTGGAATTGATTTAGGACTCTTCGGAACTTCTCTATAAATAACACCACAAATATGTTTTTATGACTGATCTTTGGAATATTAAAAAACCAAAATAAACAACATTAAATGGTAAATGTTAATTCGCCTTTGACGATGTCATATCTGTCGCTGTATAAAAATAAATCGAACGTGACCCATATAAGCGCGTGTGCATGGTGAACGACCCAACGCGTAAATAGAGAAGAAAGTTAGATACGTCTTAGACTCACTTGACGAATGAAATAAACTCATCTTGAATTCCTAAGAAATACTTTACGTAATAAGCAAGTTTTTTAAATGAAAATAATTCTCGTTATATTTATAAGTAAGTTTTTGTAATGCCATAGAAATATGTTTATAGCAAACAAAAACATATGTAACGTTTGTACTGCACATTACCAACACACAAGAAATAGCAACACAGAAAAACTAATTACCGTTTAAATTTAATTAAATATTCACTTTGACTTTAAATATGTAAAGAGCATATGGCAGCTATAGTCAAACAAAATAAAAATATTAATATAGAACCTAATATAAGAACATATTAAAAATATGAAACAAACGTCGTGTGATTTTGACGTCTTGAGCCTTTATCAATTGTAATTTTTTTTACACATGTACTAAATAACAATAGCGCTATCTTTATATTAGATTAGTTTTTTGCGCCAATTATCATCGAAATCAGTATCGTTCGTGGTAAGAAACATATCAATGATGCGTCTAGTATATATGTGAAATTAACATTATATTTTATCAAAGCATGTAGACAAGGCAATGTGGATAAAGCATGTGAGTAATACACAATTTTATTTACCAATATATCTCAATAGAACTTTGCACGTAATTTAATAATCTATGGAACATACCAAAATTGTGATAAGTATTTTATAAAACATATTTAAAAAAAACTCTTATACCTACAAGGACAAATTTGATACCTTCGAAACCCTTTGATAGAAACACTATGCATGCCAAACCGGTAAGTTAGCCGCGGGGAACGAAAAGTGCTACGTCGCTACTGTAGGGGAAATTATATACTCCTGCAAATAGATTCTAAAAGGTATCGGGGTGTGCAGCTTGCGAAACGAAACCGATGCTTAAAAGACCTGGAGGCTATGAGCTTTCAAAGAAGCTACACTCAGTGTTTTAACATTACACTGAATGTAATGAAAATTTGAAAATGTTACTGACTTTATAGCAAATTAAATTAAAATATATAGTATTTTTATCTGTATATAAAATGTATTAACATTCAATTCCACAGGTAATAATTATTTGATAGGAAATGGGTATAATATTTAAGAAAAAACCCAAGATTAAGACAGTTAAGTCGAGAAAGAAATCTACGTGATTTACATAACGGCATATGAATTGAAAAATGAGTACCCACACTATAATAAAGAGCTATTAGTCTAATATAATTATTAATCTGGTCTAATTGGATCTTCTTGTAAAAAATAGCAACAAAAACAATATAATTCATAATTCCTACAATGTTTTTCATACTTTTCAATTAAACATACGATTTTTCAAGAGACATTTGACCGTGTTACTTTTATGTCAGTATAAATGTAATGTAAGAAGAAATGCCGTTTTTCACAGAATACGAAACTACCGCAATTTCTGTAAAAGTTGTACAATTTTCGGCGGCGGTGATGCAAAACAAACAATGTAAATATTGAATGAGGCCTCGAGCAAAGTTTGTCTCTCAATATGTTAACTGTCCTGTGTGTAGGGGAAATTTGCGCAAAGGCTCTTTTATAGACTGAATCGTCCTTCTAAATAATACAATGTGTATTATCATAACAGTGTATAGTTTTGGTCCATTCTTATATTATCCGATGGGTTTACCGACCTTATAATAATAAAAGATTAATGCCCAAAGACAATCTTTTATAGAAATCGTACTTTTTAATTAAGTCAACTATCATTTTATTCATAGACATATAATTTTGTACTTTTAATTGTTGTTTGGCACCTGGGCTACATTTTTTATAAAGCTATGCCTTACTATGTAGGTTTGTACTATAAAGTATCTATATAGAAGAGTATTTTACAGAATTAATTATATATACACAAATGTCCCAACGAGCTTAGCTCAAAGGCAATTTTCTTAAGGTGTCCCGTGAGATTCCATTTACCGGTGCAAGTGTATTCGAGTAATTATCTACATCATACCACATTGTAAGGAAAAGGCAACCTTATGCCTTATACTTTAAAATGGATGTGATATAAAAAATACTGTGTTATGCACACTTTCGTAAGACAGTTCATAGAACCTTCTATACAACGAGTAATTCATCCACACTTATGCTATTTACATGAAAAAGCCCTTTGTAATTTTAAAGCATAAATAATTAACAAAAAAAATGTTTAATTAATAACCAAAAAAAGAGTATTTTGATATAACGAACCTAAACAAAAATATTAAATCAAATTATTTTACTTTAGTTTCAATGTGTTACTTGTGTAAATACTGCGTTAAAATATCTACACTTTCTTAAGGTTTGCAGTCAAGTGCAATATTTCTGTAACAAGATAACATGGTCACGTTCGTGTTCATTAAAAACAGATAACGTTACGAGAATGGTGTACTACTGAATAAAACGTATCGTAAGTTACGATACGGTAATTGTTAAAAATAAAATCTATTTTAGGATATGATAAACGTTTTTAGAAAACGTATAAAAATTTAAACGTAGCGGGACTCGAACCGGCGCCACTTGCTTCGCGCACTTCTTTATGAACGTCTACGTTTTGTAAAACTATTTTTCATATCCTTTTTGTGTAACACTAAAAGACATCTAACACTTATATAATAAAGTGTGTTTTCCAAAAAATCTAAATTTTTAATAGCAAATTACTAGAGAATATACTTATTAAAACCAGTTTTTCCGTTGTTCAGTCTTTTTTAAAATACTCAAAACGTTCTCAATTGGTTTATTAAAAGAAAAGCTTTGAAAAAAATTAAGAGTGCTTCGCTCCAAATTAATGAATAGCGTATTTTTTATAATATAATATTGTACTAAAATTTGTCGTATTCAAGTGCAGCATAAACTTGCGTACACTATTCTAAGAATGAATAAGAGTTCCCTTTTAAAGTACTATCCACACTTTGAAGAAGATACGCATACAAACGCATACCAAATGACACAGAATGTGTGTAACGATTTAAATCATATTACGAGTTGGAGACACAGAAAAGGTGATTACATAAATATATATATATATACGTTGAAGCAGCCGGTCTGAATGAGCTTTTAAATTAATCAGCTACATCTATTTTTTTGTCAAAAAAAATCAACAAAGACATTCCTTTATGCTATTTTCGAATGAACACCATATGTTTGATAGTATTATATAATTCACTGTGGCCTTATATATCGATCTCGTAAAATGCATACTACACGACAGTGTGACATCAGAGGGCTTATTTTAGACACTTGATGTGAAGAAAGCTGCTATGTGACTTTGGATATCGCGAGTTGCGACACTTTCACAAGATTATGGTATAACCAAAAGAAATTATAATTTTATTTCATTGAAATAAATATTCTTAAAGAAATTATACATTCTCCTTAAATATAAATGTCATAAGGCAGTTTAAGTGTAAACATTTGTTAATGTAAAACTAGAAATACTTTTGATAGTTCAAAGAAAACAGGCTCTATCAACAAATACCTTATCATAATTTTATTACTACCTTCGATATTGGTGTAACCAGGTGTAAAAGCTTTTATGATCTGTCACAATATTTACCTGTTACATCAAAATTAAGATAATAATATAAATAAAATTGTTGTTATATTTAAATAACATTTATTTAATATATTATCGACCAGTTTTATATATGTGAGTAAAATAAAGTAAAGAACAACTAAAACATTATGTTTATATTATTAAATTAAATCTACTTCAATCATATTCAGAAAATACACCTCCATAATATATAAAAATAAAGTAATAAATAGTAGCACAATTATTGCATAAGCAGCAATATTATTTCCTATATATTGGAAGTACTCCGACTAAACACTAAAACATTAAACTGTAACTGAAACATTTAGTACATACAGACGTAAACAATTTTCGCTTCAGCCATGCCATCTGCCGTCTTTATGCTCTTTAACGTTACGACTTCATCTAAATCCTTTTGAGTCCCAAGAGAAGGACTTTCAACAGGTAACTTTTCGTAAATTATTACGGTCAAAGCAATTTGGGTAATGCAGGCTTATCATACTAATATCTTACTCGAGGGTAGCGAAATCTAATTTTCATTGTTGAAGAAAATATTCACTTAGGTTTGCCTTTGTCTTTTGAAGCATCAGTCTTTTGAGTTTCGTAATAAATGAGCTCAGAAGCATAGAACTCCATGCTGTTGAATATAAAAAGATTCTTTCCTATTTTGTAATCAAGGTTATATATAAACAATGTGTGCATAGCGTTATTCAAAACTTTTTAATTGTATGTAGTATGTAGTTTTAGTTGTATGTATAAATTATACCTACATTTCTAAAATTAGTTTTATGAAAGCATTTTATGTCTTTACTACTTTTTCATTTAAAAGAATATATGATACTAAGAAATAATATATAATACATTTAATATTAAATAAACAATGAACGACGTTTTCTTCAAAAGAACTTAATGTTACTAGTAATTAATATTATATTTCGTTATTTTACAAGAAATATAGCCGTTCGCATAATTTAATAATAGTATAATACGAATTAAATAATAAATAAAAACACTGAGCAATAAAAATAAATATATATTAAACAAATACAAACGTCAGCAATGACGAAACAAAACTCGGTTAAGCGTGAAAGAACGTAACACGGTTCGAAGATTTATCTTTCACAATATTATTCTAACTCAATATATCAAGGAAACGGATTGTTGATAAATTGTTTTGTAATGTATTTTATAGGTCAGGACGTATCTATACCGTATATATTATTTTTTACAGCTTCACGCTTTTTCACGCATCTTCTCCACCTTCACCTTCTTCTCGATTTCGAGACATTGCATATTGGTGGAACACAACACCGCATTTTGTTTTAAGTACCAGAGCGAAAATAATTTAAATATAATTATTCCCCCGAGTTAAAATCGAATCCACTACCAATTGCGTTTACACAGACGGTGTCGATGGCCTTATCTAGGAAATAGATAAGCCTAAATCTTGCTTTACTTTTGAATACTTTTACCTTGTACTACTATTTACTCTTTGAATTTCGGACAGTATGTTAAATGACTGACTCTTTAAATTACTGAGAATATGTTAGCACTAATATAGAAATAGGCGGAAGCCATATATTTATATTATTAGTGCTATTAAAGTAATGTGATAAGCTTCTGATTGTATTTAAATAATAAACTTCTATTAATGATTTGTTATATTCATACTTTTCAATTGTATCTGACATATTATAAACAAATAAAAGTACATTTTCAAATAGCTACTCCTTTTTGGGCATTATTTACAACCGTTTATATATTTTTCTTTTAGTTTTTAACAAAAGTTACAAAACAGCCCGGAGTGTGAAAAAGGTGAAAGTGTTATTTACTATTTACTATCTTACCCTTTACGTCCCATCTTACAAGTATCAAAGACAAGTGACGTCCGATTAATGTCCCCGACGGCTACCAAATTCGAGCCCGCATCGCCCGGTCAATGACCTTTGTATGCCGTGTGCACACCGTCTTAAATATCGCAACGATTCGATAAGCTCAGAAACATGGATGGATTAGAATCGCTTGTTCAATACATATTTATTATTTGTTTGGCTACTACAATAAAGAATATTATAACTGTTTTATTATTTTTACTTAAATTATTTATTGTAAAGGCTTCATGTAAATGTATTTATGGTTTCAATTGAAAGACTGAATATTTTTATTGTATATTTTAATGCCTTAATTTGTTTGAAACCTAACCTTACCTATTCCACCCAAACACGTGGCTGGTAAAAATATCTATCAAAATATAGACGAGTGGGAACCGAACTCACCATCCGATGATTGTAAGTGAACGATGAAACTTTAGCCACAATGGTAGTGTACATTGTTTTTATAAAACTTTTTTCAGGTGGAGTTTGAAATCAACTACTTAGTAAAATACTATACTATATATAAATTTAAATATGCAGCAGCGTATCAAGCCAAGTTTTAGCCAAGAAACTTGTAACGCAGCAGCCACGTGTAATATGAACCGTTTGGGTCAATTAAACAAAAATATGGGTAAAACGGTTAAGTATTGAGATATCAACATTGAAATTAACTTTTATTATTAACTGCCCTATATATAGATCAAAATCATAATCCACTTCCTTCATTTGGTTTATTTATTTATATAAAAATCAGGGTCATCATCCAGACTTGTACCAATTTAGGTCTCAACTTTTTTGTCGCCAGAGTTAACAAACTCGCATATAATACGTAGCCTTTTCACATTGGCTTGATGCAACATTGCAAATAATATGTTAATGTTATAAAAAACTTCGTGCAAATAAAATTTTATTTAAATAAAACACACTAATATAAAAGAGCATATAAAAACATTGCTTTCGACAACTAATCAGCAAAACTGTTAAATTAAATAAAAAAAACTGTGTAACCCAAGAGGGGTCGTTGTTCACATTCCCGGACGAGTAGTTTTTTTGGAAATAGATTTTGAAACTATTATGTGACGCTTGACAAAAAATAGACTATTAGAGCCGGAAATGTATACTGTTATGTCTCTCATAACCCAATTGATTTTGATGTAAATAAAAACTAAAAGTTCTGTTATAATTATTTTTTATATTTTGATAACTTGATTATTTTGTAGCAGAAATTTTATTAAACGTGTTGTTGAGGATACTCCACTTTAAAAATTAAATAAAATAGATTAATAATTGTTATTGTTTGTATAAAACAAAACAATATCTAAGAGAAAGTTAATTATGGTCTAATGTGTATGTATAAATTAATAAATAACTCGACTTCATAAAATATGTAAAGAGTATGTCACGTAAAATAAGGATATGGAATGTTGGCTTTGCAAGACGAAGGTACAAATTATACTATGAATTCAGATAAAAGCCCTTACATTGCTAATATAAAACCCCAAGTAAAGACAAATATTTCATACCACGGCCAAGTATTTAAAATTCAATGAAGCACTAAATATTTACGAAAAAGACTCCGCTTAAGAGACGGGAAAAAAACGCTAAGCGCAAATTGAAATTCCCAAAACGTTTCGAGAGATTGAAGAGGCTTTTATGGAAATGGACTGCGTGCATCGGGCGATAGGCACACGCCTGTATTACACTACCGATTTAAATATTAACGCCTCCACCCACAATTTAGATACACCTGCCGTGCAATTTATGCGGCTGTGTAGCACGTACTAGGCACTGGCGACTGATGGAAATGTTTTAAGGTTTTTCAAGAATATAACTACGCAAATTTTATACGGCCATTACTGTTCGTGTTAAATTAAAATTTTAATAATGCTGAAGCGTTAAAATTTTTGTTAACTTCTTATTTAGAATCGTTAATCATTTGTCATTAGGTGAGAAAAGCTTTTAAACTTCTGAAACTTAATAATGGCGATGATATAATAAATCAATGCCTGCTAGTAGTTAAACTGATGATTCGGGTTCTTTCTTTCGATATTTAATATTCAACCACTTACGAATTTATTAAATGAAACAAAAAATTTGAAATGTTTAAAGTGTTATATTTAATTAAATGAAAGTGAACTCGCATTGCGTAGTATTATTAATATGCAAAAATTTCACCGGCCCTGTCAATGTGTCTATAAATTATTCATGATAAACAAACTCATTTTGTTACATACGCAGCTTAACACAAACAATATAGACACGGGCTTTAAATCAATTTAGTATGCATTGGAAAAATATGCGATATATTAAATAATTTTCTAAAGCCTTCCTTTTATTTAAACTTGCTATTTATAACGCTATATATTAAAACGCTATATTTGAGACATTACACTAAGATACAGAGTATACATATATAGAATAGCTAATAGATGTGACTATTTCTGTGTTGTTTATAACTTTTTCTAAATTGAGTGCATATAAATATCGAGCCTTCATTAGATTGGGTAGTACGTATATATAATATCTAGATTAATTAGTATAGCTCTAACATATTAACGTGGTTAGTACGGGCAATGGCGTATTGATATTTATTTACAAAAAATTTAAGTGTTTACCTCACACTTACGATATGAAAAATATATTTAGAAAACGTATGAAAATCTTGCTACTTTCTCTTGTCTACTCTCTTGCCAAACGATTGTTTGTATGTAGAACGTATAGCATAGCGGTCAGACCGCTGAACGGTGAACTTAATCTTTGATTTCAAAAACTGTGAGTTCGAATCTTCTCCAATCAGAGAGCTAATATTGTCGTAGTGTCTTATTATTAAGAAAAAAAAACTATCTGTGCCCCTTTTCGCTAGTTCATATTCCATTTACAATTATATTCGTACAGTAAATCTCCAATAAATCCGCTTAGTTACGAACGGCATTACGGTTATTAAAATATGCGTTTTACCCCGTATGGAAATCATAGGGATTGACGCCATGTTTGATTTAGATGGTGACTTCCGAAGGGATTTGTGTATAAATTAAGGCTATCTATAGCGGAAGGCTTGCTATTGAAACTTTAATGCCGCAGCTATAAATTTACCGATTGTATTACTAAATCAAAATTATATCATAATCAGACTATTTTGTTATTTAATATTCTATGATCAAAATGAGTTAAAAACTGTTTAGTTATATCAGACAATTAAATAGAGTTTCGTTACAATTAAACTTTAGATACACGTAAATCTAACTTAACTTTCGAGTACTTTTTAACTTGCATGATTTTTTAAATAACAGGCAGCACTAATATATGATTAAACCGATCGCATATATTTTTACTAATAGTGTTATTAAAGTAATTCTTCAACTTTACGCTTATTACCGCATATCGGGTAACTGACGGAACTCAACGCCGCACTTTTGACTTGCCTGAGCGAGAGCGGGGAAATAAAAATAGCTTAAATATAAGTGAGAATCGAACCTCTACCCAATCGCTTTCACAGTCAGACGCTCTACCACTGTGTAACGAGAGCCTCTTAATATAATTAACTTTTTAGTCTTTTATACACATTGAGTAGGATATTATTAGATAAGCACGTGTCAAATTGCTTTAAGTTCGACCGTAGAATCTTAATGTATTCATCAGTAACACCTGCTAATTAATATGTTAATACGAGTACAAGGAGTCGACAACAATGGTCATGCTGAAAGTATTTGACATGACATTAGCAGTGAAAGTATGTTGATATAATTTAGTAGTTAATGAAAATATGTATTATATATCTACAGCTGTCAATAATAGTTTTTATTTTTCGAAATAAATACTCATTACTTCTAAGATAACAATAAAAGTGTCAACAAATAACTTGTAGAGTAGCTTTTTTTTTGTATACACAAACAAAGGATCCAAAGGAAGGAGGAAAAAAGGTTCAATCAGGTCGTGTATTTTTTGTGTAAGTGTTACTCTGTTGACTTCAAGTTCACATGCATGTTGCCAATAATGGGTATATTTTCAATTTTAGACAATCAAAAATGTCTTATTTGAATCTTCTAATCATGTTAAATAAACAATTGTACTACGGTTTTTTCTGTGTAAACCCTATAATATACATAATTTGCTATCAATAAATATTGTTTTCAAATCCACTGAGCCCTATAAAAGTAAATAATATAAACTGAATTCCGAATGATAATATCAATTTGCAAATATGAACCCGTGATTCAATAATCAAAATCACTGCAGCATTCAAACTGCAATTTCGTTATAGGGGGCAGATATTGGATTTCTCTGTGGGATATATTTGGGAATACTCGAGGGATTTAATACGCCAAGCCGAATGAACTTTCCACTTGCATCCATTGTAAATCTGAGTGCGCGTTTTAGCTTTATTTTAGTAATTTTGTGAGTGGGGTATCATTTATACATTTTCATATTACATTTTTATTTTATTAATGTGCGTTAATATTTATCAATGAAAATAACTTTCTTGTTAATCAACAACTAACTATTTAGCATATCAAAGTGATATTGCTATTAATTCATTTTATTGGTGTTGCCTGGTTAGCGAGTGAGTTATATTTGACTAACCAGCCTACACTAATCAATTAAAGTAAAATATAATTATTTTAATATGATAAATATTACGTCCATAGTCTACAGCTCAATATTGCGATTCCACAAGTACATATCCAATATATTATTAAAAGGTATTTTTCCATAAAGTTAGTTCATTGAACGTTTTCTGCATTAATATGTTATAAGTTTATGAAGTTGCATAATTTATAAAGTCCTAAAATTGGAAAGACAAAATGGATTAAAGTAAAATATAAATACTTGCGTTAAGACTTAAAAAGCTTAGCAATAATACCAATGCCAGACATTTCACACATAATCGGCTTACCGGTAATAGTACATGACGTTTAACTAGTAGCAGCAAAATATCAATTTTCCACCCTTCATACTATTCAATCAATACAGGTATTCAAAATTCAAACATAGTTACTAAAGTGTATGTATTGCACAGCAATGTTTATTAAATTTCTCGTAATATGAGGGCGACCAGACAATTAGGGTTGTCCAGGGAATATAGCTGTCAATCAGTGCTATGGAGTGGATATATGATACACCGGACGTGAGGACCCTAGGTGCGCGGTCTCAACTAAAACAAATACGCTTCACGCACTGTTGAAATGATTATCTGAATTAGTGTTAAATTCCGTATTAAAGCAGTAATACCTTATACACATTTATACAAACTTTATTTTTACGTTATTAAAATAAAAAAAAAATACATCACCGTGGAGCAATTGGTATGAGTATACGATAATGGATAAGATATTTGTATCCAGTACTACTAAATAAAATGTTTATATTTTGTAAATTAATAGATTTTTGCCTAATCTAGTTTAGATATAGTAAACTCCAATTGCAAAAAATGTAATAGAGACATTTTAGTATTGATTGTACATTTCTCGTTTCATTTATTTCACATAGCTCGTTTATTTTACATAGCTCGTTTAATTTAATTCACATATGTTATTAACAAACGTTATTGGATCTCTATTAATAATAATATAACAAAGTTTGGAGACTATCTCGATCTCTGATATAACAATGCACGGTTGTATTCCGCCCCTCAACACGCAAAGGTGCGAATTCGGGTGAAAAGCGTAGAATGCAGAGTGTTGTCACTACCTTACTATGCGGGTAAAATTTGAAGCTGGAAAATAAAAAAACGGCTAAATATAAGTAAAATATATGATAAATGATATGATAAACTTTAATCAGAATACAGTATGTCAATGCTATTTCATCTCATTCAGCTCACAATATAATAAAACACAACCATATCATAGACTAGCCTTTATTTTATATTTGCTTTAAGTTCTACGGAAAAAGGCCTAAAGTTTGTTTAATGTATTATAGTTATCCAAATACCTCCTTGTATATTTGTGGTGTGTACGAAAGTCTAAATGGGAATCAAGGAGTGCATACAGTGATATAGACGTTTATAGCTTATTGATTTACGAATTGTGAGATTACGAAATGAAGCAGCCCTATTTACTTAAACGCGAGAGCATAGCCGGTGGCAATGATTTTAATCATTTTAATAGTTCTCAGTAAAGTGAATTTCTAAGAATTTGAAAACTTAAATACTCATTTTGAATATTGGATATAACCTTTCATTATATAACCATTAAATACCGGTAGTAATCAATTAAGGTTTGAAAACTTTAATTAATATAATAGTTAGTACAAAGCTGTTATTATATAAAATTGTTTCAAATAACAGTATGTTATTGGTTTCAATCAAGTAATTATATGCTTGAAACGATATCCTTCTGGAGTTAGACGTAGGTAATTGTATTGGTGTCGTCAATGAAGTCGCAAACGATAAAAATAGACCAACAAACAGTTCAAAAGTTCTAAAGTTGTCTAGCCTTTAGGGCTCGGCAATTTAATACTGAAATGTAGAACTTGATTGTTATAGCGCTGCAGCGCTGCAAACTTGTTTGGGTAGTTACAAACAGCAACCTTAAAGCGCTGTACGCGCAAACTATACAGGTTCTATAATAAACTTTAAGTTATCGGCATTTAGAGCGTAGCTCTGATCGGTTTTGTAGTCTACGACTAAAGTGTATTGCTTTTATTGGCAGCTTCTATTGCGAAGTTATCTAGTCGTAATTTATGAGTCTATATTTATTGTTTATTTGCAACTAGCTTACACAGGCTTAAGGTTCGCAAGTAAGTACTATACGACAATGAGCGATACAATAATTAAAACTTTAAAGCCGAGTCAGAAATCGTTGTGGTATTAATTATTACAAGAAGCAAAAATAATTTTATGTTAATTGACGATTCGAAGTGCTTCAATAATACGTAATAGCGTTATAATATAATAGTCTATTTGACTAAAGATTATTTTGATTAAGGTAAAATACAATTAGAAATAGCTTCCTTATTGATGAGCAAACCCTATATGTCAAAATTGAATTAACATGAATTAAGAAATTCAGTATGCGACAAATATTGTATGAAAAGTATTAAAATATATGTGTAGACCAAATTAGAATAAAGTGTATTGAAAATTGTACTATACGACTATAAATTATTAAACGAGGTCGCGGCTAGATTAAGATAACGTTATCTTTACATGCAGTAACTGATTGGATGATTTTAATGTTTATATTAAAAATGTGAAGGCCACTCTAACGAGCTATTAAATTCTAAATAATATTAATAAGCTTTTCCTTTTAAGCTCAAAGTTGTTTTTGTACGGAAAAAAGGACAAGAGAACAAAGGCTCATCGCTCTGCTTCCGCGATATAAACAAATCGGAAGCCTTCGATTCTTTTAATAAATCACCCTAGTCTATGAAAGGCTTCACAGTAATTTGATGGCCTCTTCAAATTAGCCCTCCAGGCGTTTGAACAACAAGGGATTTAATAAAAGCAAAGTCCCGTTGATTGGAAACAAAAAACAGAATTGGTGTAACGTGAATTAATTAGACTGAACCTTTACGCTTGTAAACGCGCACGCTCTTTTGATTGATTTTGAGTTTTATTTATAAATATATGGATTTTATTCCCACTCAGAGTAATGATTGTATTAAAATATTTTCATTTCTACGCTCTAGTACGAAAAAGTGCGGCAATGAGTTCCGCCACTCAAGGCAAGTGGACTACGGAGTGTCTTGACACCAGGTTCTTCCGTGCAATGTGGAAAAAAAGCGAAAAGCTGACAATTAATAAATATGTTTTTGAT
The DNA here is from genome assembly GCA_038994665.1 of Podotricha telesiphe. Taxonomy (NCBI): domain Eukaryota; kingdom Metazoa; phylum Arthropoda; class Insecta; order Lepidoptera; family Nymphalidae; genus Podotricha; species Podotricha telesiphe. Next base: position 686,800 of record JAOYRR010000126.1, on the reverse strand, counting down.
ATAAATTGCAAAGCGCTATTACTTTTTAAAAATATCTTAGGAATTAGTTTTGTTATACAAATGATGTAAGCTATTTTCTATGGATATTTAATATTACGGGCGTGAGTACTCCTATTGTTCAAACAGTTCCTACAGTGCAGTGTGCAGACACCTGGGAATTTTATGTTATCGTAATATTTGTTTTTGTATCTTAATTTATTCAGAAGGCTTACGGAATATGTGTAACTAAATATCAAGGTGAAACATAATTTAGCGGTTTCATATAATATTATCTATATAAAAAGTTCCTGTTATATGCCATAAATAATATTAATAAAAAGTAAATCTTCTCAATCATGTTATTCCATTCATAAATATACTATATATTCTTTCAAAATTATGGTCTCATATGTCGTTATAGATAATATTTTAAAAGACAAGAAAAATATGACAAGCGTATAAAAATTAGCACCAGAGACTCCTGTTGGAAGTTTAGTTTCCAAGAGGCGAGGGTATAAATATTTAAATTTGAATACGTTTTTCTAAATTATTATATATAAATTATACATTATTTAGTAAAAAATAATAAACATATCTACTAAAATTGCCTTATTACATGCAAATGCAGCAAGTTCATAAATATATATATATATATATATATATGTTTTCAAATTATTATTCAATTACTTAATGAAAAACATATTTTATAAAGTTCATTATGTCAACTACACAGCAGGTGCCAACATTCCAAATAAATACAATCAACACGAAATATTGATGCTTAAGGCATGTTGCCAATTCATACAAGATGGACGTTAAATTGAAGTGCAAACAAGGAATTGATTCATAACCATAACGGTGACAGACGGATTCCATTGAAGATTAATTGATAGTGACTGCTTGAATAACAATTAATGAAGTGCACTTTAGAATGTTGTTTAAATATTTTTTTTAATAATAAGCGCTTTTTTTTATTTTGTAATAAGATATATATTAAATAGGCACGAGAAAGGAAAAACTCATGGGTGGTTATAGGTTTTGTGCTCGGTGGAATGTTTATGATTGTATTTACTTTTGTTACCTTGGTGTCATTAAACCAAGTGCGGCTCTGAATGACTCGAAAAATCTCTGCTTGAACGGAGAATGAAAAAAATATCACAAAGCCCTCCCTGTGAACTACATTGAGCATAGAGCATGAGATACGTTTATTAAAAATAATGTATATGTACAGCCGTTAGTACATTTATAGAATAGAACCGTATTATAAATAAAAATAAATATTTTAAAATTTCTTTTAATCATGTATACTAAAAGAAATAGAATATATGTGTATGTCACCAATACTTTTATTATCTTAAAAATATCATACTGCAAATCTGCGATAATGCAAGTTATGCGCGACCTTAACACGAAAACTGGTGGAAAATATTTAAAATTGATTACGTACATAAATGAACAAAATATAACTTATATATTTAAATTCAAAATAGTATATGTAATCATAGTTTCATTGTTACAATTTAAAATATTTGTAAAACTTTAAGGCGACATTTTTTAACATACAAAAAAAACGTTGTTTATTTAATATAAATTTTAGGCAAAATTAGAGTCGTTGAACGTATTCATTGAATCAGGGAGATATGTAATTTAATTAATATACTAGGATACATTAAGGATCATGACCTCATGAATGCTACATCTGTCTAGTCGCATCCGTTTCTCAAACAATACTAGCGCTAACAGAAAGCCTATGTATGCATAATGCATAAACAAACTCAATTATGTAAAACGTCAATCACGTGACAGTAATGTTCTATTAATCTGGCGCCGATCCGCTTATATCGGTCTTAATTAATGCCTGCAGCGATTGAAGCCCCAAGCCTTTATCTTTTGATTGACCTGTCGCTCCGTACATTATATCTACAGTGAACTGTCTATTGAAAGTTGCGTATGCAATTTTGGCCCCATTGTCTCAGGATTATATACTATATGGCTATAATTTTAGAAGCCTATGTTATGGTACGTTATTTGATAGGATTAAACGCAAAAAATCCTTTTAATCCTTTCATAAAGTATTGTTTGTTCGGTTTTTTTAAACTGGAAAATATGAACGTTGTGCATTGTATGTACAATGAGTATTGTGCAGGCGTTTAGAATTCAAAGTTAAGTCAAGATTTATAGTTTTAAAAAAGTGTAGATGTAGAGTGATGGCAATGTTTAAGTAATTGTCTTTGAAACGCCGACAACAATGACAATCACTTCGTAAGAACTGGCGGAAGGAAAGTGGAAACTTACATTGTAAAAATATTAATTCACAATCACATGTGCCGCCGAATGTCATTGTATTAAGTATGTGTCCGGCCGCAAGTTTTCTAGTTTTCACGATTCTAGGTTTAACTCGTATTGTAATTTTAAACAAATAAATATACCTAGGTGTTTTTTAAACTAAGCCGGTAGCAATGCGCATTAAATCATCATTCCAAATGACAAGTTGTAGCCTACAAATTCTTTTGTGGCCTACAAAACTTAAAATTTTCTTATTTTGTGCCCATAAGAATTTCAAATAATCCTTAATTCTTAATCGCTTATAGTACCATAAGAACCTATATGTAAAATTTCAGCTTAGGAAATTGAAAAATATTTTTAAAAACTGCCTATAAGCCATTTAGTAATAGAAGAGTTTCATTTATAGGTATAAATTACAAGGTACATTTGCATTGATTTGCTATTGAAAGTTTAAATTTTTACCGTTTTCCTACATTTGATAAAGCAAAAAATAAAGATTATTTTTCCTCAAAGCCGGCGAGCATACAAATGCACTCGATAGCGATTCATACATTTCTTGCGAAGTGAATTCTTACTTGTGCGAACAGTGACTCATAAATATAACACGAGATAACATTACAATATGTTTCACGTACTGTTTTATATCATTTTCTCAATTTCGCGTAGCAATTCTATTATAATTTATGAAGATTTAAAAGTTATTCACTTATTTATAGATAAATGTTATATATATTTTTATTCAAATTATACATACATATTTGATTAAGATTATTAATTTAAAGAATCCTAAAGCAGAGCGTCTTTACCTAAAACGATTAAATTGATAGCGCGTAAAACAGTTTTGTTTCGCCCTTGACTTGCAATGTTGCTAATAAATCTAATAAATTTTAATTAACCTATTTGTCTTTGAAGAATTTACAAACGATTGTTTTAAATTACATTCTTACATGAAGCAATCATATTTAAGGACAAATTACATACATGTAGTGGACATCATTTTGTACTATTGTTATAGCAACCGAATTACTTATTATAATCAATTGGCGAAAACATAAAAACTCAGTACTAAGTTTTCTCTAGCCTATGTAGGAAAAGCAAAAAGCTGTTTATTTTATATTAATTACGAAAACACAAAATAGACACTCATGATATCTCGAACTCACGAAAATACTGATAGACGAAGAGACATATAGTAAATATAAAAATATGCTAGACGAAGAAAGTAGCAAATGTAGATATCATTGTAAATTGATGCCAATACTTAAGCTGTGAAAAAGGGCTACTAGGTTTTACAATGTATATGTATATCAAATCCACGCGACAGGAAAACACTTTTACTATACACAAGTATCATAATGAGCCAGCTTTCACACTTACTAAAGTGGAAAATACTCGTGTAATTACGTCCATACAGCACAAGCAATTTCATTGTCAATGGTATTGTAACGGGCGAAATGGAGCAGTGGCATTAAAATTTGTTAAGTGTCATTCATACGAGTTTAGCCACTTTTTCACAATTAACAATGGCGCCAATTGTACAGTCAATGAACACTCAAGCTACTACATTCCGTCTATATTGTCATATATATAATATATATACTCGTATATATATATATATATATATAATCATGGCTTAAAAACAATAAAAGCCGCCCATTTCAATTTTTTTTGTTTACTACCTAGTTTTTGCACTTAAGAACCAACAAGCTATTAATAATAATTAAATCGCAAAATAAGTTATATATATTTGAGCTTAGAATTATTTAATGAAAGCTTACTTCTATGAAGTGGCTAGTGTAGTTATACGAAGCCAGAGGTCGTTAATTCGATCCCCTGTAAGTACATTCGTATGTGCTCGTTATTAAATGTATTATTTTAGTTTAAATAAATATATATTTACTGTATGTAAGTTATCTAGGTAATGTATTATTTTTATATGTACATTTTCGAGTTAGGAAGATTCGAAAAGGATTTAAAGTGAAATATATTGTTTTTATGTTCATTCAAGTTAACTACTGTATATAGTCCCTATCGTCCGCATTTCAACTGCTACCAATTGTACCCTACATAATGAGTTATAATAAGATGAGGTTATTTATACCCTTACATATGTAAATGCACAATACATGATAATCTTATTACATAGTTATAACTTGGTCAAGAATAAAGCAAGCAGGTATACATTGTCTGTGGCAAATATATTTACATAATTTAATTTATGTATTAACCCTTTCGAGACTGGTGTACCACACTAAATGCTAAACACCATAGAGAACAAAAATACCATCTTTAAAACTGTGTTTTAATGTGTTTCTATATCTTTCAGTATAGGATACAACTAGAAGAGGATATAAAAGGTGTGATATAACTATAACTCAGAGTCAACTTTTAATCAACAAAGTTTGCAACTTATAATACTTTAGATATTGTATAATAGAGAATTAATATTTTATGTACATTTTTAATTTTTATATATAATGTTTTTTTCATGTTCACGTTTTTTCGCATAGCAGGGTAGACAGAGAGAACCTAGTGTCAAGACACTCTGTTCTTTCCGCTCGAATGCGAGACAGTGTATTAAGTGGCGGAATGTGTTGTGCTTTGCCTTGTTACCAAAGCGGGGGGAATGTGTTACCAAACCAAATAATTTAAATATCATTTTATAAATACAAATCTATATGACAAATCAATAATAAATAGATAAATAATTATCGTTGCCTTAAAAATTACGTACACTAAGTTCGTGTTGTCGATTTGCATAACATGCAATGACAGGTAAAGAATAATAAGTTAACTTACGTATGCTGATACCGGTTTATTTCAACGTCAGGAAACAGCTCGTTATATAGTATAATTAATAGAGTTAATGTTTTTTTAATTTGACAACCATAAAAATATATCTATTTTCATTAAAATTACTTTGATTAGATTTCCTATAGCGTGGCCGGTGTCAAATATGTAGTGTTTTTGTGATAAGTTATTTAACATCTAAAAAAATTGCAAAAGTTAAATTCTTATTTTTATTTTAAATAAGATAATTTAATTTTGAAATGAAACTATTTTAACTGGATTAATCGCGTATAATTTTGGTATTCGAAAATACATTTTTAGAACCCGACGTTTCGAACACTTTACCGTAGTCCGTGTCCGTAGGTTAAAATAGTTTCATTTCAAAATGTGTAATAATCGCGAAAATCAAAGAACTTATTAAGATTATTTAACTTGACCTCAAAATTCATAGAGTATTCATTAGTAAACAGGTTTAGTAAGTATCAAATTATCAGTGTTAAGTGTTATTTATTAGTAGCGCAATTTGAGTGTAACAATTGTTAATGTTTGTTTTCTGTACACAGTAATTAGTCTGTACTTTAATTTAAACTTTGGAATTCCGCAAATTTAAACGTGACTTGAGAGTGTTTAAAAATGTTAATATTCAACTATGAAAATTGTAACAAAAAATCTATTTACACTTTATAAATAAGCAAAATAATAATATCTCATTAAAAATAAATTACTGTTAAACTAAATTGATACACTAATAATTGCCTTTGAATTTTAGATTCTCATAACCAGGCTATAATACAAAACAATTTACCCAATAACAGATTAACTGTCCGCAGCTGTTCCCAATAGAAATTCTTCACTTCGTTGCTCGCTGACGAACAACGAAATGAGTCACGTTCATGGCTTCTAGCTGGTTTCAAACATTTAGCTAAGCTATGATATATTTTCCTGACTATTATTAATCATCCCATTTATTTTATAGATATGTTTAGGAATTAACTTAAGACAAGAAACTTAGACGTCACGATGGCGATAAATAGTGAGCACGCTGTATACAAGATATATATATATATACATAGGTGGTATCTATCTGAAAATCTGTTATATCTCAAAAAAGTGCAGAAAGCTAATATTTTTTAGAATAATAAAATTAATATAACACACACACTAGTATGTGTTGAACAAATACTTTTGTAGACATTTTGTTATCTTATTCTTTGTAAAATACGAGGCACATGTAAGTGAATATGAAAATAGCCTCGTTTGTCGAAAAGATTAGACAAAAACTAGTCACAATGAATAACTTAGTAAATATGGAATATGAACAGATATAATTACGTATATGATATTATGTAGACCTTGATCAATTTTCCCAGTAATACTTGACCGGGGCCCCCAAGATCCGCAATAAAAAAAAATATAAATATTCGTATATTGTGATTTCGCATTTATTAAAATACAAGAAATTATTTTACTAAATTTAATGATTTTCAATATTACGAAACTTACTTAGTCGCTAAGCAGTATCTATAGTCTATCAATTAGGCCAAGACTTATAAATAAATATTAGCTTAGCTTAGATATAGAAATCGCAAGCTGTCAAACGCAAGGTTTACACTGCTAATTTTTTCACGCAATTTTAGTGAAAGCGTCGCACGAAAAACAATGTCATTTGTCATTTTTCGCTTAGATTTATTGTTGTCACAACACTAGTTAGTGAGAGTTGCAGATTTTTTTTAACATTTAACTGATTTAATTGCAAAATATAGTTATATATATAGTTATTTGCAAACCACTTCATTTTAAAATATGCGTTCACAACATTGAATTATTATTCAACAGTAATTTAATAAAATTGGGATATACATATTGTATATTTTTTTCTTAATCATGTCCAAAATGAGATATGTACTTTATATTATGATTCTTCGGTTCAGTCTGTGGTAAAAAAATATAAATAATATTTGACTGTACGAATACCAAAAACAAAGAATAAGTACAAACAAAATAACGACAATAGATGAAATAATGTTTACTGGCCGGCATATTAAAACTGTAACCGCTCAGGAATAAAAGACTAGAGGAAAATAATTTTCTTTTCCCAGACGGGACAACTCACACCATTGTGAAAGGATTTGAAAGACCCTTTTCATGGGGGCTATTAAATTCTTTTTTTCCCCATAAAGGCCTTTGGAGTCTTTTATTTTCAGATGATATATTTTGTTCACAGCAACCAGTCAACTACTATGGCACCCAATTTTTCAGTATCCATAAAACCATTGTATTGAACGTAAAAAAAAATATCCAAGTTATGAATAAATAATAAACGAGCCTAAAGTTGCCGAGGACTTTAAAATAATTTTATTACAATATAAATTAATGCATCCGTACCTATTTAGAGATTATATATTACGTATTCACAAATATGAACTTGAGTTACCCTACAAAAAACGAAAAAGAAACGTCTATCAACAATATTTACAGAGTAAATAATGCAAACGGCAAAATACTGTGTGCCAAACCCTTATCGAATATCTGAATATACACTGAGTAATGTTCGAGCAGTGCATTCAATTGGCCACACCGCGTAAATATAGCAACGTTTACAATACATTACCGGAAAAGCAAGTGGCATCGGAAGTACTATTTTAGATATCCTTCGATGGTGGTGTTTCACTGTTTTCAATTTGCGTACATATTGTTTGAAGTCCTGAACCCACTTATTCCGTATTCAGGACACACGGCGTAGCATAAATATCCCTGTCGTGCTCATTACAATAACTTCGTCTGAGAATGGACGTCCCCGGAGAGAGGAACGGGCGCGTCATTCTATGGGATCTGCTTACTTAGATAATGAATATTTTATATTCAAGTTATTTTTTATAATTATATTGGTAAAGAAAGGTCTTTTCAAAATATTGCATTACAAAATTTAAAATTTGTAGTAAATATTGAGATTGCTAATAAAGAAGAATAATAGTATGGTTTTTTGTAGAAAAATTTGTTTTTAATTAGATAGGTTTCTTATACATGTTTGCAGGGGAAACTTCAGACACGCGATGTTTTACAAGTCCTTGAATTAACATCATTTCACTATTTGTGTTTACACATAAATATATATACGAGTATATACTGCCAATTAGAAATTAGTACTCAGGAGTTATTGATACGAATATCGTATTTAGAATGTGTGGTTACCGATATTATTTATTCTCAATAACAAGGTACCACTGTTCATCAAGACAATTTCAAAGGAAACTCATGGCTGAAACTACTGATATACTGTTATATAGGTATAGCGAGCTGGGCATAGACAAAGTTATGGAGAAGATATGCAAAAGGTTTTTTATTTATAATAGTATGAATAAAATAAATATTAAACACACTCATGTGTTTAATTAAAATAGTTTTTTTTTAATTGTACACTTTTGTTTTAAATGTACACATTTCTACGCGTCAACGGGACTACTTAAGTGTCTTAATACAATAAGTAAACGAGTGTAACAATTTTAAATTTCATAATATATAGATAAAACATAACGTACTCGTAATATTGTATAAAATATTTGTTTAATACAATTAAAAAATGCCGAAATAAAACAAATATTAATAAAATGGTCATAATAATAACAACGGGTTTATTGTATTTGCAATTTTTCCACAACAAACGAAACATTTATATAATATTTTCTTCCTATAAATCCGAGCATCAAAATTGGCAAATGCGTTGGAAAGTCGAGTGCATCTGAAAGGGCACGGTCTGGTGGGCACGACGCGTATGAACGTGTGGCAGATATCAAGCAACCCCGGGACCAAGCAGGCCGGGCGGAACTGTTCGTGCGTGCGCGTTTGTTATGCTAATTGCATGTGAGTGTCACACATAGGTACCAATACATATACACATCCGCGTTATTAAAGTTTTACATTTGAAATCTGCTATTGTAACAACCGTGTGTTGCTAATTAATTTTATTGTATTATTTACTATTTAAACAATATGATTTACACACTTAGAAATATATTTTTAACAATCGTTAAAAAAGACGGTACAGACGGTTTCCGAAAAGTGCGAGTTCAAATTTTGATACGTTTTCTAAAAATAAGTTTCATTGTAATTTGCCAGGTAATTAGATTTTTAATTTAGAACAAAAAGCTACTCAAATATAAATGCGAAATTTTGATTTTATAATCATCATTTGTATTGTTTTCGATACATGTGTTTTACAAGTTAAGTAAAGAAACAACAAGAATAAAGTTCATACGAGCATAATGGTGTAAATTTATTTTTATTAGTATGTTATCTAGGTTACTCTAATTTATATATTTTTTGTTAACGGGAACTTGTTATTGCTATTTTAAGAATATTATTGCTTTATTTATACTAAAAGAAATTACATACTAATAAATATTTAGAAAAAGAAATATTATTGTACAAACGTCTATAATAGTTTAATAAGAAATTTATTGGAATTAGGCGTATAATACGTTTTGCATAGGTATCTGGAACTGTTTATAAATATATTAAATATACTATCACAATTCAGAATTTTATTGTGTGTTTCATTATTAAATTATTTAAATAAACATTTACCTTTACATATAAAATTACATTGATACTTGTTATAGTATCGAAAAACATAAACAAGTGAGCCGATGAGTGAAAGTTTGAACGTATCTCTACGGCGGCGGCGACATGATTACGGGTTCTGCAAACAGTTTTTATGCTACTACACATTAACACATATATATAAAAGTATATTGCATTTTAGATTCTATTAAAAGGAAATAAAGTTCAAAATACTGAAGTGTGGGTAAACAAACTAATGCACGTCTGCAACGGACCTTTAATGATTATCACTATTTTCTACGGACCTAATAGGCACGTGTAATGACGACATTCATCATGCTTTTTTACTTTTTAAGTAGGTATATGTTAGACTTATTTTGTTTGTAATGTTTTTGAATATTTCAAAAACCAGTAAGTATCAGGTAAGTATCAGAAACACATTATGTAAAATGTTTTTATTGCATTCAAGAACTTATTTTGTTTATGTTTACGTTTCTGCATTTTTATTAAAACAAAAACGATAAATATATTCAACCTACAGATACGTACATAATTATGGACAAGCAACCTTGACTCGGTCTTCATTGTTAGGTGAATAATAATATGAACTGAGAACAGCCATTTATTCAAACAATTCTTTGGTAGAAGATATTTAAACTTATTAAGTTTAAAAAATAGCTTAGTGTGACTGATATAAAATAAATGTTAGAAAATTGAATGCACCTTTTTATGCCCATACGTATACCTATAGTAGTAGCAACGTTAAAATTTATTGCTTTTATAGTCAATGTTAATTGTCGAGTTATATGGAGGCATGTCGTAAGCGATAGAGAATAGCCAAATGAAGGGCGATAGTGTCAGCGTTGATTACGAGGAGTTACGGCGATAAAGCCAGTCCCTAATAAAAACGCAAGGAGTCAGATTATTGGACATCGTCTTATCGAGCAACTAAGTTCACCCCAAATTAAGTGGACGAGAATTATGGGCGAACTTTCTATTAGCCACGAATAAAGATAATAATTATTAGATAAATAGGGCAACTTTCTAATCTCTAGTAAACTATTGCCAAATAATAAATTTACGTAACATTAAATAATGAGTCACTGTGAACTAGTTGTTCTGATAAAACACCACGAATTGATAACGCGAATGCAATCAAAAATTGAAATAGAAAGTTACAGAAATAACAATATACTGTATAAAAGTAATTAAAGCCCTCATAATTCAAAAATGAAATATTTATTGAAATAAAATTCAAACTTTATCAGACCCTCAAACCAATGTTTGTTAAACGTTGTGAGCTAATAAAAGTAATATTACGGGAGCGGGATTCACCGAACGAGAGGAAATGAAAGCGACGAGAGAATGAAATTGGAAAACTTGTTACAAAATTACTTGAGATGAAAAAGAAAATAAATAAGGCCTGGTATAAGTTGGTATCTACGCGTTTCGCTTAGCTACTTTTGTGTACCTGGATATTGTTTTTACCTCGTATCCATTTTATCTTATTTTACGGGTTCAGTGTTATTCTCATTCTATTTTCTTACAAAGATGTTTGCCAACTTTTCTTGATCGAATAAATGTCACTGTACATTAGAACGGCTGTTATTCCAACAAATATCATTCACATAATTAAATCGATAAAATATAACATAATGTAATTTCATTCCAGAACAGTATTTTAAATGGAATCTCGAGCTTACCTTTTACTCCAGTTTCCGATCTCAGCGTAGCGACGGCCGTTAGTGCATCCGCTTCTCCTCACTTCATTTCCTCTGAGTGTCTGCACTGAGTTGCCGTTAGGCGTTAATATTCCGCTGAAAGCACTGTTGTTGTTCCGTTCCCGGTTTCTGGGGAAAGTTCCAGTGCCCGGACGAAATGTTCCAAGCTTTGGCGTTGGCTCATCAGGCGCAAACTGCTGAAGTGGAAGGGTTACGTTCCCACTCCAACTCTTGCGATTCGCAGAGAAAGTTTTAAATGTCCTATTGCCGTGCGTCGGCGATGGAGTTGCCCCGCAGAAACTGCTCCGGTTATGACTGTTCTTTATGAATGCACTATTCTGCAATGCGATTTGAGGTTTAATGGGCACCAGTGGAGACGCCTGGTCTATAGACATCTTACTTTTATATTTAAAGTAGATTTATATTACTTTCCTCTATCTACATTTTTGTCTGTAAAGAAGGGAAATTAAATTTTAAAATGGTCTCACGTTACAGGTACTCGCCTCAATGAAATCACCAAAAAATGCAATTTGCTCACACAAAAACATAGATTGTAAACGTGACATGACTTAATAGAGAATCAACGTTGAACTTCAAATCACAATAACACCTAAATATAAAAAGTTTCTTCGATCGAATATGATTTTGTACGACAATAGACAAGGTTTGATATACAGAACATTAAACAACTCGGTTCAATTTAGGTTAATGGAGAGGAATCGGGCATTAAGAAAATGCTGAAACGTATCATCGTTGTTATAAGTCATACATTAAAAAAATATAAGAACTGTTGCTAAGATATTTGAAATTAAATTATGTACGCCATGTAAATATCCCTTTAGAGGAATTGTGTTTCCTGATTTCGTTAGAAAAACTGCGCGTTGGGTTATTCAATAAGTGTTGTTATAATTTAGTAATACCAACAAGCTATGGCAAATTGTTCTCTATTTTTTTTAATTCTATAGTCAAGGCAAACGAGTATTCGGGACCCCTGATGACCACTGATCACCGCCGCCCACGAACACGTGTAGCACCAAAAGAGCTACAGGGATGTTGCCGGCCTTTAAGGTGGAAATAGACGCGCTTTTTTCACTTATTGCCGAGTATAGGTAGCAACTTTAGCCTTAATGTATTTTAAAAAACTTTTAATAGTACCGACTGAATTATTAACACCACACCTATCACATATGATAAATGACATTATAGCAATATTCCATATACATTGTACGTATTTATCGTCCGCAAGAGTGTATGACAGAGTCTCAATTGTATTTTCATTAACACAATGTGTAACAATTTTAAACAGTGAAATAATTTGATGAGTTTATTTATCTATAACTATAGAGTAATGGACTTAATATCTATGTTATAACATGTGCTTAATTATCACGAATTCTAACATGTAAATACATTCAAATATTACTTAATGATTGTCTGAACTTCTTACGACGCACAATGACTTTCACATTCAGTATGTAGGTTTTTCTCAAAGTTTTTTACATCATGGTCAAGAAATATTAACAAGATAGGCTGACCTACTGCGGTGCGGACATGGACGATTTGTGTGCCGGTGACCACTCACTCGTTACCATCTTTACGCTTACGTAAGCATTGCGTAAGGTGATTTAACTATTTGCATAACAACTTATTTCATGCAATTCAGCATCCATCAAAGCCATCAAAAATATTAGTTATGATGATCTGTTTTCGTACAGTTTGTTATTAGAAGTATCGTAGAAAGATTACTTTCAAAATATGTAATAAAGAAAAATGTATTTATGTATAAAAATAAATATTCTGTAGAGCTTAGTAATTGAAAAATATGTTTAATTTGAATATTTATATATATTATAATAATACATAAGTTTCATATTAATTTAGAATAAAATGCGAACAAACGAAAAAAAACATTTTGATTTTAGCTTTCCTCTAGTCTTTGTGCATTTATAACAGCTTCTTTCATCTATGCTAAAATGTGCTACGTTCGTAGACGTCCCATTTGCATGAACCATTTCTTCAAGTATCATCTTTTGCAAGCGTGAATATTCTAAGAGGCGAAAGAGCATATACTCGACCACTAGCTGAGCTGCTGAGTCTGCATATTATAATTAGACAAACCTTGAATTAAGCTCTAACTGTAAAACGGGATTTTAATTATTTATTATTTTAAAATATTTTTTCTATTTCGATATATTGTTATATATTTCGTGGTATAGAAAGGACGTTCTATGTCTTTGAATATACTTATTACATCTAATACAATAATATATATATATATATTATAGCTATATAAAGCAATATTGTGACAGAATATATTTTTACAACCTGCAAACATTTATTTACTAATTTGTAAAATATTGCAATGTACGCATGTTTTATTATATTGTATTGTAATTATCATAAGTGGCCACTAACTAACGAGACATAAAAGATTTTTAAATCCTTTACTAAAAAACCTGTTAATATTCAAAATTTAAAGGTGTTTTAAGTCGAATGCAAAAAATGCATTCTCAAACATCTGCCGATCGATTTATGCAAGCAGGTGCCTCAAACAATATCCTCTTTATTGCGTATTCAGAAAAAACGTAGGGTTCAGTAAATACACTGTTTATTTTGTTTCTAATACTAATAATGTGTAAAGTTAGAAACGGATTTGATTGGATGATGTACTTAATACTCTAAATCTGATCAAAGGTTTTTTTAAAATTAGTTTTAGTAAAAAATAGCACATTTTAGTAACGACTACTCATAACATATGAATAAATACCTACTTTTCTATGACGGAACACAATGATACAGCCTAAAGCTGTTGTACATTTTTTTATATCTTGTAATTTTTATGGAAATAGTCTTTGTATATGAACTCAAACCTATAATAATCACAGCCAGTCACCAGTTGTTCAGCAGCACCAGCCAGTTTATTAGTATTATACTAGAATTGCCCACGACTAAGTCTGCGTAGAATTCTAAAAGAGTAGCCTTAAGCTACTCCTTATAACATCAGCTATATATTAAGTCCCGTCACAGTTGGATAGGCCGCTATCCAGAGATTAACAAACGAACAAACAGACAGACAAAAATTATACAAAAAAATAGTTTGATATATTGACCGGTGCATTTATTAATAAGACATTCAAATTTTATTTATTTGTATAGATATATTTTAGAGTATTGTTTTCCTTATATACTTAGTCACTAAGAAATTATATATATTAAAATATCCTTAAGTATAAAACTATTACAGCAGTATGCTGTCAAGTAAACAAACATTAAAACGTCAGCCAGCACTCTACTAAAATTAATATTACCGTCACAAATTTTTGTGCGTACGTCACAAATCAAATAAATGGCCAAACTAATTTAATATTCAGGAGAAATAAGCCACTTGATATTACACCATTCTGACAACTATATAGGAGCAGAAAAACACTTTACCTAAGTGTAGAATATTAAATGAGGGACTAGAAGAGTTCATTTGTATTCAAGACGCGCCTTGTACAAGAAGGCATAAGCCACAATATGTCCCTGAACAGCCGAATCTTGTCCAATATTTCTATTATTGATACCAGTTACGTCGTAAAGTTGGTTTATTGGGTCATTTACAAGATACACGGCTTCTAAAATACCATTTTATAAGTTTTATTTACAGATGTATTGTAATAGTATTTAAATGAATTGAAGGAATGAATTAATACAAAGTGTGGGTTTTTATCAATTTAAGCTTTTTCAAGGAGCTGTTAGGTAAATTACATTGGTTCAGATGCGGGTGACAGGAACGATAGTGAGATTGATGATGATGCGAATAGATATAGATGATTGATGGGAAAGATCAATTGCCAATTAGAAAGCAAATAATAAGCAATATTCAATTAAATAATGTTAATTCAATTGTGATTATATATTAAAAGTTTGAGTTACTTAATATAGATACTAAATACATAGATCATTATTATTTTATGTATAATTTATTAAACTTTAAAAACAAACAAACATAGATTAAAAAAAGGACGGACTGATTAACATATATTTAACGCAATTAAATAAATTTAAGAACCAATCAAAACTTTATTAATAATAATAATTAATCGATTCACTAGATTTCGCCTGAGAAACTTACTTAACGGCTAAAATAGCTATATATGTATATATTTATTACGCACAATTTTACCATAAACATTTTTATATTATTGAATCATTTTAAATTTTTCAATTATATGTAAAATAACAGTACTGCACTACCGAAACTCAACTCATTAAAATTATAGGTCTCCAAAATTGGATGGAGCGTTCGTTCTCAGAATTTGGATTCATCGAGTCTCGAGTAGATGCTATGAAGTTAACCGCTGTGTGCAGTATATGGAGATGGTCAGAACAATGGGCACCGTTGTGTTTTCCGGGCCGACTGTAACAGTGCACATTAGCGAATGTTCCGCCACATACGCGATGGCAATTAAAAAGCCACGAACCCGATACGAAGACAACTCAGTATTGCAATTAAGCAGAGTAGATACTTATACTATACAATTTTTATGGCCTAATTACTTGTTTTATGACTTATTAATTCTTAAGTACATACTATATTAAACAATACGGGACTATAATTGAAGAGTTAGGCTATCGATTATAGAGTCATGGCATTTCGTAAACACAATCAGACGCATTCCATCGCGGCCGGAGCAACGCCCTTCGGGATAGACCTGTACCGATTGCTGATTAAGGTGAAGATTCAACTACAACTAGTAGCACTTACACATATCTTTAAATTAAGCTTGATGTGTTCAAGTAATGGACGAAGATATATTGCGATAAAAATGAAGGTCAAGCGGTGCCTAAATTATTATATACCCATCTTTTAGACGCATTTCTTTAAACGCTTTCATTATGTTCATTCCTACTTTAAAATGAATGTGATCTAAGCCTCGATGGAATAACAATAGCATGAGAAACGATGATCTGAGAACTCATACAAAATGTCCGATACCTGTTGCAAAACTATTAACAACACGTGCAAAAACTAGGCCACTTGTGCAATACTAGTAAGTTATTAAAGATTGTTGCCCTCACTACTTAATGCAACTAAAATAACTATCTTGTGCGCGTCCGTCTAACGGTTTATACATTCTCTGCCCGCATTGTTTTTGCCAATATCTATTAAGAAAACGAACAATGGGTTGGATTAATAAATTAAAATAAGGTAGAATAGTTTGTTTTTATATATATATATTTTTATTTTAAATCAATAAATGGCACTAATTCTAAATAATGTTAAGAATAGCATACTGTTATTAATGTATCGGACACTCGCGAAACGTTGATAAGCATTTGTAGTGAGGATTAAGAACATATTGATATACGCCATACAAAATCAGAAATAGTATATTGTTAATACAAAATACGTTGCAAATGTCGTAAATCCAAAACATGACAGGGGAAGGCTAACGTGTCAACGACCCAAGTACAGTGGGTGCAACAATAGTTCAAAAAAAGGGGTCTTTTTGCCTCTATGGTCCCGAATTATCGCTCTAATGGTGAACCAAATACTTTCGATATTGTGCATAATACAAGTGACGCGTGCCCCATTCGTAATCCTCTACAAACTAGTTTTGTCAGAAAAAACCAAGCCTATGATTTCAAATTGTAACGGAAGACGCTCATTTTGAACTTGGCTAGCATAAAATTATTATTTCATTCCATACTTTAATTTATGTTCATAACTATTAGTTGTTCTTATAATGGTATATGACGTCTAATTTAGTTTATATACAAACATAAATTATTTCTTACAGCATTTCTTAAGTACTAAAACATATCGAAAGTACAATTTATTGTTTAATTTACACTTTACATATCTATCCATATTATAAGTAATAATATTGTAAACTACGTACTTAGTAAGTTGCCTACTATTGGCAATATTAATTAATAAAAAAAACTATGCAACGAAAATAATAAAATATATTTGCTACGTGCTTTTAAAGTACGAAATATCAAATTAATTTATTATACAAATATTTTGTATTTATTTATCTTACTCACAAATATAAGTCTATATGTATACGAGTATATTTAAATATTATAACATAAAGCAAAATAATATATGCATGTGATAACATAAATCCTTACGTACCAAATCAAATTTGTAACTTATTAAGCCTACCTCGCTGTTCTAAGGGCTCGGTAAACCAGAGGCTGGGGAATATACGATCAATTTCAAAGACCCCTCGCCACAAATTCAAATCCCTCCTTTGTCTTTTGAATTTCATGTGAATAGTTAAAAAAGTAGTCCCGTTCTTGTCACATGTCGATCAATAAAATAGATAAATAAAAATATATATAATAGTAATATATATCGTTTAAAAATTAGGTAAATATTATCAAAAATTAACGTTTTAATTAAGGTTTTAATGTTTTAATATAATATTAATGTTTTCAATACCAATATATGCATAATATAACTTTGAGCCTTTTCAAACATAATGTTTTAGGTAACCAAAACTTATTTTAAGACTAAAAATGCATTATTTTATGTCAGCACTACACTTATAAGATTGTGCAATACGAACTACTGAGTAACGTAAAAGGTAAACAATTTCCTAACATTATAGGTGTTATACGTTCAATATTCAGTAATCACATGGGCAATGCTTAAACAAGATAAGGCTTATCTGGTTCGATAAAGCAATTGTGTTTGGTGATATCATTAAAGACAATAAACGAGTTTAAATCCAAAACTATACATATCTAAGAAAAAGCAATTAAAACTTACTAGCAAAAACTAAAATCCAAGCTCAACGTACTACGTCAACGAGTAACGTTAAAGAATCACTTGGCAAAATAAAAACACCAACGGAAAAGAAAAACAAAGCACAAAAACAAAATAACTAACTGGTAAAACTGGCAATATTACCGATCCAACAGAACTTTTTCACTTGCACAAAATCGACGACAATATAAAATTTTCGTTGTGAAATTTGATATGTGTACCGTTTCGAAAGCGGTACAGCAAGGACGCGACGCGCGGTGCGGCGACCGGGCAACAACTGACGTTCACCCACCACCGGCTGGCTATCTCCTACTCGAATACGCATGTCCGGAACTTAGATTCGTCGTTTCCATGTTCATTTCTTTTTTATAATTTATTTAATCACTAGGCACACAAAATACGAAACAAAACACGTGAGTACACTTACAAGGTCGAACGTCATTATGACATTTGGTTGTATATATATATATATATATATATATACTCGTATATATATATATATGTATATACGAGTATATATAAATTTATTTTAATAATAGTAGTTGCATCTTTTAAGGTATAAAAAGCTTTGCAAATTTCATTGTTAATTAGATTATTTTAATGGACAGTAAGTATATATTAAAAAATTATAATTAACAAAATATATTTTAGTACTATCCTAAAAAGATACCGCTTAGCATTTTAATATTGTTTGGAATTAATTGTTTTAGTTATGCTTGTATAGTATTATTTAAATTATATTTTTAATCTAAGCTTTCACCGACACATCATGGTGATGAAAGCGTATTGTTACAATATACAATAGAAGCGTTCCTCAGACAGTTGTGACCCACACTTTCTTATGAATCATATGAAATAAATTATTGTAAAAAGAGTACACTGTAATTTTATACTATAAAAATACAGTACATATATGTATACATATGACTATATATAATGATCAATGGATACATTGTAGATAGATACTACTTTAAGTTTACTATTTTTTCCCTTATATCCCATATTTTTGTCATTTTAATATTTTTTTTATATATATATATAACATAACAGAGTAGTTAGCGAAAACCTAGTATCAAGACTCACTCCGTTATCTGTTATCGTTAACCTTCCGCCCAAATTCGAGACATTACGTGTTGAGTAGTGGAACTCAAGCGGAGCGGAGAAATAAAAATAAATGAAAGGTTTCGTCATTCCCCCGAGTGAGGATCGAACCCACAACCAATCGCGATTGCAGTCAGAATTTGTCCTACTGCGCCACTGTGGATGGATAGACAATTTTTTTATTGGTAATTTTCATAAACAACACTAAACAAAGTAAAATAAATCGTTTCATTGTTTAAATATATCACAATCTTCTAAAAAATCATTGTTTTTAAGAATGCAAAATATAGATCCCCGAGGACAAATAAAATGTCCACGCGAACAAAGCGCACAACGAATTCATAATTAAAAAGATATCGTCTGGCACCAACACACAAACAGATATTAAAAATTTAAAACAATTTTGTAGACAAAAGAGTTGCTAACGGGTTTATTATTTAGTATCATTAAAGATTCAGTACGTATCTAAATTATAGACGTTAAACTTTTAAGCTTCTTGTAGAAACTTCCTAATAACGTAAACTATGTCTAGTTTTTTCAAATTATTAGTCTACTAGTAAATACGAAGCTATTGTTTTTCTAGATGGAAGAATTGTATCATATAGAAGCTATTAGGAAATTCAGATTGAGCGAAAACAAATAGCGAACTTTGTGCGCCGTTGTATAGTTTGATACTGTGGAGCATCATGTGGATGTGTTTTTATCTAGTGAGAATTAGCGCAATAATGTTGCAAGACGAAGAATAAATTTGGCCATCTCAATATAAAGTAAAGCACTAAGTCTCAAACAAGTTTTTGAATAACCTTTTAAAATGCGATTATAAATTAAAAGCACGAGTAAGTTTCACTATTTCGTTATTCCTTTCATAGTACCTTTGTTGCTTGATGTTCATTATTATCATACCATCGTACGCTATGCGTGTTCGTAGGTTTCAAACAAAAGAATATAATGCCTTGGAAGTTTGCTCACGGTTAAGCTGACATTGAAATAGTCACTATCTAAATACCAAACGTATAATGTGATTTTTTTAAATGTTATAACATGAACCAATTAATATATTTTAGTTTAATATTTAATAATATTTTTTTTTATTGAATAATATTATGTTGAAGAAATAATTTAATGTTTAAAAGAGGTTATCTTTTAAACTTTTAGTTATTTAATTATTATACATATATGGTTAACAGAAATTTTACCTTTGCATTTATAATGTCATGCAAAAAATTACCATAAATTTTACCTTTGCATTATTAATTTTATGCGAAAAATTATCCTAAAACCACTTCACATAGAAAAGCCTTTGATTTGTATTCGGTACTCTTCAAATAAGAGGAATACATCGGCAATGGGATTACAAATACAAATCGGCTCTTTTACCACCAACTCCAATTAGATATAACTGAGGCTTACAATTACTTTATTACAAAATAATAAAGTATAGCTTTAATACTTATTTTTACTTAAAGTATGCGGTAGCTATATACCTATATATTTAGAAAGAGAAAATACTCCTCAGCAATACGAGTTATGTATTTTTTTTTCATATTTCTTAGGAAATTATTTTTATTACACTCTGCGTGTTTTTACGACGTACACTTTTATATTTGAATTACACAGCAATTTCGTGAAATGTATGTCGCTCAGAAATTATCATAAACTGCCCCCATTATGTCATAAAGCGATAAATATGTTATAAAACCATAAACGGGGGCAGCAAACCATCTCATAAATTGTACAAAATTGGCTCACTTTGCAACAACTATCGTTACCCAGTTCCAGTGTTGTAAAAATGACACTATATTTTATTTAACGGAAAAAAATCTTTTTACCGTTTCATGGTCCTAAATGACAACTGAAATATTATTTGCTTAACTAAAATAAACAAAAAACATACTTCTAATGTTTGTAACTATTTAACAATAAACAAAAAATATTTATTTTTAATATATTCCAATATCTGATACATATATTTATTATCTTTAACTGTTTCTTAAAGGATAATTTTTACATAAATATTACCTTTTTCGAAGGGCTCACCCTTCAGCATAAATTACGCACGTATTTGTATCATGGATTACATTTATAAATACATTTTAAATTAGACAGTATGAAAGTTAAATAACTTTGTTATGAGAAAATAAATTGTAAATTTATCATGTGATTTCATTACTACTTTAAAAGGAATTCTAAAACTGCCTTTTGGTTAGCCTATTAAACGTTTTTAGGCAAACAAAACTCGGTAGACTTATTTGCTTTTTAGCGTAAGGGTCCAGTTCTGTTCCGGGCTCATTTACACGGTCAAGAATTTGTTCCGGTCAAAGGGTTTGTTTTGATTGAAATAAACTTTTAACGAACAATGTAAGTTTTAGAATACATTTAAATAAGTTATTACTAAACAAATTACCTATTTATTGAGGCCATTGTGGCGCAGTGTTACGGCGTCGGACTATACGCGATGGTTGTGAGTTCGAACCCCTTCGAAGGAATGATTATATTTAAATTATTTTTATTTCTTAACTCTGGTACAAGCCAAAAATAGTCAATCGCAATGTCTCGAATTCAGGCGGAAAGATGGAAATGGAGCGTCTTGACTAGGCTCTTTCGGCTTGCCCTGCTATGCGATAAAAAGCGCGTAGCTGTATCTATAATTATGTATTATAACAGGCGGTTCATTTACTTATGTAACAAAAAATCGTTTATTGCTTTTTAGGAAAATATATTGTAGTACGTTACTACATATCCTTAAAAAGTCATTGTGGATTGAGAATGTAACATCCGTGGTTTCTGTAAATAATTTAACTAGCTTTATCATGTAACACAAAAAGGAAATAAAAATTATTAATAAAGAAAGAAAATTAATTATAATCTAATTCTTTTTTTTGCTATTGTATGTTACATGAATCTGTTAAAACTAACAACTATTTATAATTTAATTTCCTTATAGATTAACGATTGCAATTAAACAGAGGGAGTGTAAATTATTTGTAAGTACCCATTCCTTCCCTGTCTTTGCTGTAGATAATGGGCTTCATTGATTTTACCATTAAAATAATAGGAGTTTCCCCTACACCCTAGTAATTATTATTTAACCTCTTTGAACGAATTAGATAGCAAGTTTAAAAGATTTTAATAGATTTACATTTTAAAAATTAGGCTCCAATTATTACAGTTTTCGCTCTTTAATATATCTCATAGCAGGATAGCCCGAGAGAACCTAGTGTCAGTCAAGGCAGCCCGTTGCCCACTTTCTGCCCGAAATAAAGACATACAAAAACGTGCCCAGTGGCCATTTGACGGATATCAACACCGTGATTTGTTTTATGCAAAATGAAAAATAAAAATAATTTAAACATAATAATTTTTCACCGAGAGGGGATTAAACGCACTACACAATCGTATTTAGAGTAAAACGCTCACTCACAATAGCTTCATAGAATTAGTATCATGAATATCATCGAATGATATTCAAGATATAATTTTTACATTATTGAAACATATAACACATATATCCATATTACTATATAATCAAGTTTATGTGTAAACTAGAGCAGCTTACTTGTATATATTACCTAGTAATAAATATTAACAAAGAAAAGTCATAATTATCAATAACCATTAATATAATAAAAATATTAAAAAAAAGGAAATATCCAAAATATCATGCAAACTTACATAACCTAATACGTAGGCTGTAATTATATCATAATTAGCGAAGAAATATAAATATAATAATACTTACATTATAGTATTCGTTTAGTCTTCAATGGAAATATTATCTAAGAAGGAAAAAGTGTAAGTCTGAAGAAAGTGACAATAAGATATGCGCTAAACGAGATTGTTCTAGCGGTTCCCACTATAAAGTATATTAAGCCCATGGCAGACAAAAGACATTAATTAGAGTCTTTTTATTTAATATTTATGTATTATATAAGACTTTTATTTTAACTTTTAGTTGCTTTAAATCTTAAACGAAAGGCGCTAAGTTCCGCTATTTACACAAGTCAGGAACTGGGTATCTTGACTCAACTTGGTAGAGAACTTACACTAATGGGAAAAAGTGTGATAAAATTTCATATAGATTTGCAATTCCGATTACAATTCATCAACAGTGGAGAAAGAAATAATAGTTGAAGTCTATTTGTCTCAAAGAAGAGATTAAAAATCAGAACAATATTTATAATAAGAACACATTTGGCTACCCATTACCCAATAACTATAGAAGTCATCGAGTTCCACTAAAGCAAAGTAATATTACGGATGTTCGAAAAAAATAAATTGAAGGCTTGAATTATTTTAAAGCAATCCGTGTAAATGAGAAGCCTCTACATTTACAATGTTATTCTTTTTTTCTTCTTTTCTCAGATGTTTCTCCTGCCACAAGTTCTTCTCTTTGATTTAAATAAAAAAACTTTGTTGAAGCATTAGATTTGTTTTTAATCTGATTGCTGTCTATACATGGTAGATATACGAAAAAATATATTATTAGGGACATTTATTAATGTCATAGAACGCTACAGCAAACATTTTTACAAACAACGATTTTTAATTTTCTTTTCTGTTTGTCTGTTTGTTTGAGCACGCTAATCTCAAAAACAGTTTACACAAATCAAATGCAATTTGAATATTGTATTGTGGTATACTTTCCTTAAGTTTAGTGTTTACTTTATTTTAACCGGTTCATAAATAAAAAAGTTACAATAAAAAAGTTTTAATTATAAATTTAAGTTTGTTTTTTAGTTGTTAGTTTGTAATTTAAGTAAGAACGCGGGCGGGTGAAAAATCTAAATAGTTTACTTTACGCAGGTGAAGCCGCGAGTGTGTCGCTAGTAGCACAGAAGGAGAACAACAACAAAATTTCTAAATTTCACTTTTTATATCAAAAACTTGTCTGTCTTTATCAGAATAAAATAAAATAACTATAACTTCTCACATTCTTTTGCGGTTCTTTTCTCTAGACAGCTTCGCTTTACAAGTACGTGTCTAGCGTTTCAAGTTAAAGTTTAAAATGTATTTAATAGCAAACTGAAATGTTTAAAAATTATTAGCATAATTATGAAATATATAAATATATTTAGGCAATGTTTATGCATTACTTGACTTTTCCTTCAAATCTTTTTAATTTACTCTGAGACAGCAAGATTTCAATGTTTGAAATGAAAGTAATGAATTTTATTGCTTTTTTTTTTAATCTTTACAAGAAGCTGAAAATGAGTGGAAGTTATTTACTCAGGTGCAGTATAAAACACTAAAGACAACAAAAGCCGCCATATTACTTTATATATTATAGTTACGCTAAATATGATATACTACCTTTATTACGAGTAATATCTGCGTTACCTGGGAAAAAAAAAATTAATTAAATAGTTTAAAAAACATTTACATAAAACAACAATATTAAATCATTTTTGGAAAACGTATAAAAATTCTGCGGGATTCGAACCCGCGCCTTTTGCCATGCGTTCTACATCTAACAGCGTCTATATTTTTATATGCTTATTACAACTTATTTATTTTTTCATAAGGTGATTTTCAATTTCCTAAGTGTGTGATTAACACTTTCAAAATGTTTAAAATAACAATATAAAATATATTATTAAATTAAAAAAATAAATAAGTAAATACCTAACGAGTATCAGAAATATATAAATTTACAAAGATTTTTCTATCGAGCGCCTGGCTGCAGTGTAGAGCAAGCTGTCGCAACGTTCATGTAACGCAAGTATAGGTAGGCGTCTACTGCGAATATAAGTACTGTTAATTGACTAATACTGATGTATAATTTGAGTTTTATATTATAAGCATATTATTAAAGAGAGAAGGGAGAACACTTATTCCTGCTTAGCATGGAACGGAGTGTCAAGACACACATTCTATTTCTGTCCGAAATGGATACATTGCGTGTTGAGTAGCAGAACTTAACGCCACGTTTTATCTTACTACATAACAAAGTTATTTTTTCTTCGCCGTTCTTAAGAAAATAGGTTATATTTTACAAAAAATAAAGATTTCAAGTGGAAATCCATGTCTCAACAATCGCCTACAGTATCCGCTTTCATATCCTATCATATAAAGTGCACATTATATGTTATATGTATACATAACATACCCTAATGTTATACATATATATATATATATATATATACCTATATTAGATACTAAAGTCCCGCTCGCGGCTGCATCCGCGTGAACTAAGCTGTTTCGTATTTTTGGTGGACAATGAAATTCCTGGAAAAACTAAAAGAAATATTAAAAAATACCGTAAGTTCATCTCAAAACCCTCAACCTATATAAAATTTCCTCACAATCGATTCAGTGGTTTGCCCGCGATGACGTCATAGACAGACAGACAGAGTTACTTTCGCATTTATAATATTAGTATGAATAACTAGTCTGTTGATTTAATTGCATTACATGGAGTCTTATATAATAAGTATAGAATAAAAACAGTAATAATATAAAGCTTACGTATGCCATAATTTTACAGCGTCATGCAATACAAGGCAGTCCATCTCTAAGAGATTAATTACCTATAACACTAAAATACAAGGACCAATTAAGATAAAGAAACGTCATGTCACCAAACTTTCCAGACATTTTGTAATCCAGTTAACCGGATAAAACGAAGTCGTTTAAGAAAAATCGTCTCTAAGTCATTAAAGACTTTAATTAAAGCCGTCGTAGGCTGGTCACGGGTCAAGAGGAACTTGCAGACGGAAAAAATAATAATGCTTGTACCAAGTACGAGAGCGGAGTGAAATATTAATTTTTGTCTTTCCGTCCTATTCTTGGTACATATTTGTTAGAGAGAATCTTAAGATTAAAAACTATTGTAAGTCCTTCTTGTAAAAGAAGTACTTACATTCGTTACTGACTTGCAGTTATTCCGTCTAGCTTATCCCGATTATTTCTTACATTAAATACTTTTCAAATAATAATAACAAAAGCAGACATGTTTGTTTATGAGACTTAATCGTAACTTTAAAATATATAAAATAAAATCTTAGGACTTGTAATTATTTATTATTGATCAAACGATCGTCTTATAAATGTATATCGTCTTGTAAGATAAGATTTTGCCATATAGGTAAATAATTTGAAATAAACGTACCAGCTTTAAGCTTTATTATTTATATAATATTGTATTTAATTTATAAAAGAATACTATGTTTTTTGTCTAATATATAAATAACCCTATTATATTATACGAAATATAACGAATATATACAAAATAAAGCATATCTATATAAGAAAAAGATACATACAATATATCTGTAATGGATGTCACTGTTGATAGAACGGTCAGCATTTATTTGAAGGAAAGAGGGGAAGATCTTTGGAGAGCCTAATTGAAACAAATATTTGTGGAAGAACATATGGCTTCGACATCTTATAGTTATGTACGTGGTGCCATTGATAAATGTTAAAAACAATAAAGATACATTAATATAAAATTATTTTTCTATTTATGCCCTTGGTTCATTTAAAATATTTAAGAAATGTACAATAATAAACTTATCCTAAGTGTGTGTATAACACTTTAAAAGAAACTTATATTTTAAGTCGAAAGCATCTAAAATAAACGAATTTTGTACTATAGAACACCATGCTGTTTGAAATTGAGCAACTCCTTAGAATACATATTTAGTAGTATCAATTTATGCTGACATTCTACCACGTGCAACTAGATAGTGCATTATTATTTCCACCACGGCTGCCAAATCCTCTAGCTTACCAAATCATTATCCTATGTCATAAAAAATAATAAACTAAGTTTCTATAATGTTATTTGACTCGTCATCTCTCAGTCTATAGCTTATCAACGATAAAACAAACTTCGTTTTCAATTAATTTCAAGGCCGTACTCAGCGAGTCTCAGATAAATCACGATTCACGGCCCAGATTCTTACCAAATTGGTTTTGATTGAGCACAATCACCCCGCGTGACTAGATTGGCATACCATATTTTGTCATTATTATTAGATAATTTAATATTTTTATTGATTTTAAACGATGAAACATAGGGAATAAAACATAAGATGTGAGTTCTTTTGTTAGTGTTGGTTTAACCAGCACATAGTCAGGTAGAAAGAACCTATTGTAAAGACACGCTGTTTTAAAAATGGTGTGTTGTGTCCGGAACCTAACGCCGCATTTTGATTCATTAGAGTGGGAAAATAATGTTAAAATTTAAATACAACCAGTGCCTCGAGGAGAGATGAAACCAAGCAAGTAAGCAGTTAGAGATTGTTCCAATGCACCATGTAAATATTAAGAATGCAGTCGACAAATCACTTCGCCATTCTTCTTCGGTCTTTGCAGATGTGGCATACTTCAGTTTCACGCTTTTTTCCGCATAGTAGGGTTGTCAGGGAAAACCTAGTGTCAAGAAACTCCGCTCTCCACAACTTGAAGACGACAAGAAATGTTTAAAACCATTTTCAACATGTCGTTTTTCTTTAGTTTTATTTAGATTATTTTGTTTTTTTGTTAATTATTTTGTTTGTTGATTAGATTGTAGAATTTTTCTTAGATAATATTTATTCAATGACTATTTCGCCAAATAAATTTTGAAAACCACAACTTACGAGACAAAGTTTACTGCACCTTTGAATATCTTCAAGAGGCGCAGTATGTAAAAAACTCCATAAATTTCTTGTTTATAATTGGCCGAACTTGGACGTCGGAGTACACCTGACTTAACGAGTAAAATTTTTTCTACGTATTCGTAATACGAGAAACAGTCGACGCGTAAAACACTATATGTAGTAGGTATGTAATTTTCTATAAACGTCGAAACATATGGCATAACGCCCTCGTAGCGCAGTGAGACATCGTCTGACTATTCACACGTTGCTATGGGTTCGAGTCCCACTCAGGCGATTGATTATTTTAAAATCATTTTCTTTTTTCTGTTCTTGTCGTCTAGTAACAAGGCAAAACGCAGTGTTGAGTTTCGCCACTCAACACGCAAGTGGCGGAAAATATAAAACAGAGTGCTAGGTTTTTTCTGTCTAAACCCGCTATATTGGCTAAAAATATATATGGTAGTGTGTAATATTTATTTTATTAAGTATATCTATTTCTAATATTAATTTCTGCACTTCCTCCTTCATTCTTTTCCTTTTATTATTTTCTTTGGTAAAAGATCATATAGCATAAATTATGTTAATGGGTCAATGATTTAAGCAATAGTGTCTATTATGTATTTTTATTTATTTAATTTCTAACAAAATGTTTTTTTATATGAAATTCACAGCGATATCGTATCTAAAACGTAAAACATTATGGAATACTTATTCTTCGTCTTAACACGTGCTGAAGACTAATTGACGGGTGTACATTATGAGCTCGAGATGACAAGTGGCCGCTAATGAGAGAGTATTTAAACTCAACAAGCGAGTTTACTCGTACATACAATCGCAGAGCCATATTCTTAATTTTATTTATTTAATGTTACTCCATGCATACGTACCTACATGAGGATGATATGAAGCTTAATTAAGAAAAATATTTTAGGCGTAGATTTTTTTGTGTTTTAGTTGAGTTCGAATTTTTTATATTGTAATGATCTCAAGCGAGAGCTTTCTACAAAACGAGCTTTATTTAAAATACATATTTACTTTTACTACAGAATATTTTTGTTATTGTTGTATGTACATATAAGATTTTATATTAAATTCAGCCTGCGGTGTTAGAATATGACACCAACCAAGCTACAAATGAATTCTGAATTGAAGTTTTTAATATATTCATTGTCAGCGTCCTGTTGCAAGAGTACTATGAAGTATTATGACAAATTTCATATATGTATCTACTATCTTACTCTCTATATATACGTTATTATTTACTAGAATAGCTGGATTACTTTTTATAAATATTATGTTTTTATTTCTCTAACAATTTTATATTAAACATTTTATATTTACATACGTTTTAAGTTTACTTGTTAAGCAGACAACTGACTGATTATGTATCTAATTTTTTTTCAGTTATTGCATATGTGCTTACAGTGCTCATCGCTGTCATAGTCACCATTAATGTATGCTTATAGAAATCTTCCGTTACTTACTAAATGATTAACAGACAACGTACTGGAGAAAGTTGAAATAAGTTAGCACTAAGTAAGTATTTTTGCAAAATTCCTACAATAATGGGAAACAACGGAAATTTACGTATATTTTTTTTTAGCCAATATAGCGGGTTTAGACAGAGAAAACCTAGCACTCCGTTTTATAATTGTAGACGAAACTACGAACGATAGCAATGAAAATAGTATAAGAGTAAAGTCCACAATATTGTGGGTAACAACTTGACATAAATTTAATTTTCGTTTTTAATAATATAAATTATCGATACGATAGATATCTGCAATTTGTTATGTTATTTTTATTCAAATAAAACTTTACAAGCATCTTAAAATAAAATCTAAATGTTTGTTATTTTCCTTAAAGCTCCACTTGAATTTACAAATTAAAGATAAATTGCTTGAGCAATTCAGACATTGGTTCATTATTCATTTTATATTGTATGTCGGGGCATGAAGAGTCGTGATGTAAGGTGGATATAATAGGTCGCTGTATTCATACTCAGAGAGTACGTAACGTTTAATAGGAACGTTATATAAATCTAAAATATAATAAATGTTATTTATATGCTTTTTATTTAATTTCCAATTGTACATTCCTGTAAATTTACTGAAATACTTTTATTAAGTATTTTATGTTGAAAATCTGTTTTTTTTTTAAACATTTGGATAACGGTGAGTTTAAATCGTAAAACCATGACGCCGTATTCACTTTTAACACAAAAGCAATATCTAGTACGTATTTTAATAAACTAAAAAAAGCATTATCTTTACAGAACCGTTAGTCAAAACCAATTTCATGTTAATTTGTTACCCTAGAATAATAAGCATACATTCAAATTATGCAAAAAGAAACAATTTTGTTTTAAAATCAAGTTTTTAACGGAGTCTTTAAATCATATTTGTGCTCTGTATGTAATTTATATACTTGACACAATCCACATTTGTAGTCTATACAGACGGCCTTTAATACTAAACAAAGATACTCAATTAAAATATACTAGGATGGATAAAATATACTATAAAATATATATAATAGAACGGATTAAATATACACGTTACCTTAGCAACGTGTACTTGTTTTACATTATACAAATGTATATGTCAAATCCATGGAAGCGTGTAATATTTATTTCATTAATATAATGTATCAATATCAAAATTATTGGGTTTCTGCACTTCTTCTCCAATATTAAATAATTCCATTAAACTAAGATACATACATCTTCGCTGGCATGAATTAACTAAAAATGGGCTCTCGTTAACATTTTAATATATAGATGTGATTACTAATAGACTAGACTAGATATCTTATGTTTTATATTATGTAAGAATATTATTTATTCAACAGAAAAGTGGCCCTCCTAATGTTGCACAATAGTTGATCAGTTCTGATTATAATTTAAGAGCCATTTGGTTCCGTTAATAAAAATAGTCATAAACCTCTAACGACTACAACGGCTACTACTGAAACGGCTCTTTCATTAACTAATACTTTCATATGATACATTTAATTGTAGTTATTTTTTGTCCTTATTACGAAATAAATATATTTTGTCGTATTATATATCAAACATAAGGAGAATCCGTTCTTATTAGCCATTTTAATATTTTACGAACATTTGAAAATTTATATAATTTAAGAATCTCGTACAAAATGGAAAAAGTATGAAAATTAGAATAAAAATTTAATAAAACTTTTCTGTATGAAGCCTACTTAAGTATATTAAAGAAAATTATAATAAATTGTGAACCGTATATTCTGTCTTTAGTATTTTTTTTGCTAAGTCTAGCGAGAAGTTTAACTTCACAATTACGCTAAGAGCTTTTATTTATATAAACTAGTGTGTTTAAGCATTACATATATTAATTTAGATTACACCATAAAAAATACTATTAACATTAATTATTTCAATAACGCTGTATAATAAGTATTAAGTAGTATTGCGGTTGCAAATCTATCAGAATCATAAAAAATAATGGGATTTAAATCTCATTAGCGATTTAATGGGATATGAGACTTTATCAAATTAAGCAAGCTATACGTTCGTATTCTGCCTAATTAATTTTCTAACACAATTTTAGAACAGACTCCCATTCGGAGGAATGATTATATTTAAATTGTTTTCATTTGTCCACTCTGGTACGTAAGACAAATTTCCGCCACTCAACATGTAATGTCTCGATTTCTGGAGGAAACTGGGGAACAGTGTCTTGACACTAGCAGTAGGTAAAAAGCTGAAAAAGAAATAAGAATATAACTCCCATTTGTAAACATTTTATAATTATATATTTAATAATAACCAAATATATAACGTATAGGTAAAATTGAATTTTACCTATACGTTATATCATAGTTGTTTGATCTATGATCCGAAAAATATGTACCTTAAGTAATGTACCTAAGGTTATTTTAAGAGTGAAGAGGACTTTTTAAGAATGGTATTGAATATTTACATTATTCTAAACACCAATTAGAAACATTCAATAAAAAATAAATATACACAATATTAAATATATGATAAATAACATTCATTTAACACTAACAAAGTATCAATTATTTCGTCAGAGCCCACCGATCATAACGCGTGGGTGCTACTTGCGCCATGTCCTGTCAGCTGCGCCGCCTGATTCTGAACTACTGTTTATACAACGCAGACCTTAGAAAACAAGGCAAGTTCGTATAATTCAATTTAGAGAAATACAAATAGAGGGAAAAAGTAAACTTTGAACTTGGCAGACGCCACTGCAATGTAAATCTTTAAAGCTCTTCTTTATTTTCTAACAATTGCATTTTTTGCGTGGCTCAATGACGCAAAATTTACGGAATTACAGTTTAAATTACAATATAAAACGAATACTCAATACAAATAACAATACTAATTATACTAACTTTAGAGAAAACAACATCGGCGTATATTATCTTAACCTTCTTAATAGTTCTAGTAAAAACAATCGAACAAAAAAACATATTTATATAAGTCACTGAAATATATATATGTATCTGAAATTATTGCTATATACGTAGAATTCCTCTCAGTAATATAAATACCTTTTGCACATGCCTCTATGCGCCTCGTAAATGATTTTTGTTTGAATGCATGTGAAATGAAAACCATAATACATAGATACTAGCATAGTTTAAACAGTTTTGAGGTTCATATCTGCCGCTATACAGTTTATAATTATATACATAGAACATAATTGTAATACACAAATACTAGGTGTTGCCCACGACTCCGTCCGCGAATAATAGAGAACTTCTTGCCAAATATTAAGTTTGAAAAAAAAGAATAGAAAAGATTTACATACAAACTTGCGAGAGCCTTTAGACCTCCATAAACCGGCCTTGTCGCAAGCTCCGTTCTTAGCGAACGTTTACGAACTATAAACTAAGTACCACTATGCCAAATTACATCTTTGTACTCAAGCGGTTTTAGATTTTTCGTGGAGTGAATTTTCGCTTTTATATACCTATACATTTGTATAAAACATAAAACATGAGTTAGAATATACTAGTAGATATAAAGTACGCGGTATAAGGTTGCGTACATAATACTAAAATAGAGAAACCGTGACCTCTCTGATAATAGAAAAAATGCTAGCAAGTACACGCCACTCTAAAGTGACGTATTAATACCTTAACTATTCACATATTGTTATAAGTATACTATATTTTACATACACAGCTATCTCATTGGAAACTATTTGCTCTAGCGCTACATACAAGCAGTTTCAATTCCCTCAGCTTATTTAGACAAAGCTCTTAGGAGTTCTAAACTTTCACTGTTGTTGTGCAAATATTTAAACAAATCAATCGAATATATCGTGCAATATATGTAATGTAACGTCCTCATTCATTATTTTGAGTAATGTTTAGTACATTTCTTATTTTCAGTCTAATCATAAACATATTCGTCCTGTAATAAGACGATAATCTTTCACTTCTTTCGTGATTTTAAATGAAACAATTTTAACCGGATTAATGGCGTTTATTTTAGTCAGGAGTCACCGGACATAAAGTGTTTAAAAAGTTTGATTTGTAAAAAATTATTTTTGAATACCACAATAAATTCAGATAAAATAAACCTCCTACGTAATTACACAATATCTTACGTAATTACAGAACCTAGTATCAAGACACTCCGATTTTCACTTTCAAAACAAACATTAAAAGTATTTTTGATTGATCACACTAAATATGGTATAGTATTTTATTACGATATGATTTCATATACAATCAAGAAACTAACGTGTTACACCAATATCTAGCGCAGAAATTTTTCCAGCCTATAAACAAAGTTTGATCATAATTTCGAAGTTGCGTGACTGAACTGGACACCTATAAGAACACATTGTGAAAATCTTGTAACTATATAAATAAGAGCTATATTTAACTGTGCAAGTGGAATCTAATATTGGTAAGTTGTACAGATTATTATTATTTGTCGGTCATTACTTACACTTTTATTCCAACTGCACCATATATTTTACGCATTGAGTGTTACCGTTGTAGAGTACTTGAAGACCAGAAAAAGAATTTTACAAAGGCTTTATCGTATGTAATTTACATATATATTAAAATTATAGGCATTGTAATCAGAACTTAGAAATATGTATTTTAATATGTTAATGTGTATAACTGTTATCATCATACAAAAAATTTCACTAGTATAAAACTCTATTAGTGAGTTTTATAATATAATTAATATGGCAAAGGATCAATACTGTTTTTAACCTTTTTTTTATACAATATGGAGTAAACTATATATAACAATGAACGTACGATTTAAGGCTTTTGATTTTATTCATGATGATTGTGTTAATGTGTGTGTTATTGTTTCCAATCGGGGAAACACATAATATCTCACATTCGGGCGGAAAGTGGAGAAGAGAACAGAGTGGCTTGACAGTGGCGTGAAGCTGAAAAATAGATAGTGAATTTACATAAATCACCTCACACCATCACAAATCTCACACGACAAGTCTATATTTTGAGCACTTCATTACCTCTGTATCGATTACGAGAGTCACGGTTTAAGTGTGATATTTATGACAAATGAAAAACTACGAGCTATAATAATATTTTAGATACAGATTATATATAATTGTAGCCATATTTTCACCTTTGAAAGTAAATGTGAAGAGCCTCAGTGACATTGCAAGATATTAGTATATAATATAAAATTTAGGGGTGTCATTTTTTACCAATGCAAATTTCAACATCCACTTGGGACACTCTAGGATTAAGAATACGAGTACAAACGAAATTAAATTCTATAGAAACATAAGCATACCATGTCTGTAAAGATTTTACGAAAAAAAACGTCAACGCTGCAATCATACAGCTCCAGTGTAATATATATATATATATATATATATATATATATATATATATATATGTGCTCTATGGTTTAATATAATATCTAGATAATATATAATACTTTTATTTATTAGTGCATTATTACATAGGTATATAAAAAGTAAAACTCTTATAACTTTAATAGATAAACAGTCAAAGTTCAGTAAGTTAAATTGTTTCGGGCCGATCCTCAAAACAGTTTAAGCTTGTAGTTAGATAGTTTTAACTCAGTGCGGGCAAAACTAACCCTATATAAACACCGCAGATCTCATTAGAATACTCTAGATAAAACTTTTAGTCAGTCAAATTATTAAAATATAGTTAATTTATTATTAATAAATAAATGCTTCTATACAATATCTTTATATTACTTCATTGTATAAACAATTGATAAATACTGACAAATAATAACATTGGCATCTTTAATAAATTTAAAAATTTCATGCAAGCGTAGTGCACTCGGTGAAAAGATCATAATTTGTTTTTTTTTTTCATTTTTCAGTTTCGCCACTCACACTGTCATATTTCCTTTCCACCGTTACATAGCAAACACCAATATAAACACAATACGCATACAAGACACAAGTACAATAGACAAATAAATAGAATTGGAGTGTCTGTTTGTAATATTTAAAAAATCGCTTTTTGCTAAATATACACGGTAAAAATATACGAAAACTGATTACTTTGAAAGAAATTTTTATCTCCTTAGAATGGTTCTTTGTGACTGTCGAGTCTAAAACAGATTTAACACGGGTACCTCGCACAATGGTTAATTATGCTTATCTCGGACTTCCTTGTTAACCTTATACGTGTGCTGTCGCCGAGGTTAGTTAGCAAATATATTGGAAATCAATAAGCAAGAATAGAAAGTGATATTTCCTATTGATTACGTGCTTGAATAGCCATTTTCCATTATTAATTTATTCAGCTTCACGCTTTTTCCTGCATTGCAGGGTAGACAGAGAGAGCCTAGTGTTGACAAAATGTCAAGAAGTGTCAAGACACTCCGTTCTGCACTTCCCGCCCGAATTTGAGATATTGCATGTTGAGTGGCGTACCTCAACACCGCGCTTTGTCTTGTCAACAGAGCGGAGAAATGAAAAGACGTTAAATAAGACCATTACCCTTCGTGGAAATCAAACTCACAAGCATCGCGTATACAGTCAGTCGCTGCCAGAATGCGCAATAATATTATACCCAACAGATTTATATTTGACTCGTATCGGTGGTTAAAAAGTCCAATATGTATGTTTTTAGTTTAATAAGAATAAATATTGTATAAATCCTTTACAAGTATAGCTTATTGTTTAAAATCCTCAAGGCTGTTGTGGAATGCTGATGCCACTACCCTTATATCAGCAGTGATAACGATCTAGATTGTGTGATAATAGGTTTAATGAACTATGCACGATCGGTATAATTTAATTACTAGGCAGTAATATTGACTCTTGATGAAAGGTATGTTTTACAAACTGCTTCACATATGTACATATGTATAGGTATATCATTAAAACGTATTGAAACGTCTTGATAATTAGCTATATATTATGTAAAAACAGTATTTACTTTTGGTTGCAAATATAAAAAAAAATATTCAATTTATGTTATTATAATTTTATAATATATAATAGTACCTATAATATAAATCATTATACAAATAAATGGATTAATTATTCAAAAGATTCAAATGAGATTTTAGGTACAATTTGCCCACAAATTCTTTATTGAAAAACTGACATAAACTGTTTGTAATCATTAAAAACTTAAAAAAATGTGTTTACATTTAAATAAAGTTAAAATAGGCTGCCTAAATTATATTGAGAAATGTATGATAAAACTAAATGTTATTCTTAATTTAAATATTTATTTAAAGAAAAAGAACTAATTTGTTTATCGCAAAACATGTTAACATGTTTGCCTACTCCATAATATTATTTAGTTTTTAGCGAGAATTATTCATATGTAAATAATTATGAAGTCATTGGTGTAACTGCAAACATGGTTTTCGCATTAACAAAACTTAAACTTTTAAATCTACTCGTATGTATGTGATTATATTAACATTGTATTGCTTATGCAAATAAATATATAATAAGTTTCCGACGGAAAGTGGAGAACGGAGTGCCTTGACACTACGTTATTTTTGACTGTCCTGCTTTCTAGTAAAAACGTGAAGTTGTTGAATGAAACAATGTATTTTGTCCTGGACACAGTAGTCTAGGCAGAAAGAATTATGTTTTGAGGTACTCCTTCCTCTAATTTCGGCTTCATCACATTACGTGTTACCCGTTTTAACGTAGCGATTTGCGTTTTAAATTGTTTTTTTTTATATTTACTTAATCGAATACAGACATTCTACCAGAAGCACAAACTAAATTAAATATATCAATCAGACGACTCATAACAAAATAAAGAAGCCTCTAGTTATCATCAATACTGCGGCATGACTAACCACACAGGCATGGAATCGATGAATAATAAAAGATAATGTATAAATAGTATTTACCTACAAAAAATATTTATTTTTAGCTACTTTATATAAATATATTTAACGGTTTAACGTTGGAATATACTATATATATATATATACCTGCCTATAATACAAGGCTAACCCGGTTCTTTTTCCGACAGATTACCTCTTGTAGAGTAAATTTTGCGTATTTCTACAATCAATCTTAGACGCTTACACTTACTATACTTAAATGTAAATTTTCTTTATCTAGTAAACCTAACAATTGATACCAATAAAAATGCGCTCCTCGTACACGTCTCGACATAGCTTGCTGCTCCTTAATGCTGCATCGATGCATTCAATGAATTTCTAATGTACACTCGTTTATTCAAATGCGCGTAAGAAGACAATAGAAAAATGTTTATGGCGAAGTCACTTTGATGGTTATGTACGTCGGTCGATTTCTTTATCAAAGCTCAGTTATACGAAAGTATGTCGTTAAATCGTTTACAGTCGGAAATTCCATTAAAAATGCAATTCTATAATTGTGTCAACCTTCAACTACCCCTCAGTACTTTGTCTATCGCATTTACTAATGTTGTAAGAAAAATAATTTTAAAAATGTTCATATTTTAGTTTAAAAAAAACCTTAAATAAAACAAACTTTATTTGTTATGGTATACATTAAATAAGAACAAGCTAATCATATGTCGAAAATTTATCTCGTCGTCAGTCGATAACACTGCAATGGATTTGTTAATTTCGACAGTCACACCTGCTGCGGTCACGATCTCAGCGGTTTAGCAAATTAGATATTGCAATATAATATAAGCTATTACTAATTATGTCTCAATGTTGCAATATTAAATGTAGCCCTTACATATGGTAAATTGCGTAATGAAGTAGGTACCTATATGGAAATAATCACCAGTAAGTTAAGTGAATTGCAAGTTCTATTCACTTTTTGCTTTCAAAACAATGCGTGTTCAGTGGCGGAACTCCACGCCGCACTTTATCTTACCAGACCGTGTTTATAGTCAGACATTGTCCCACTGCGCCACAAAAACCCACGATGTTTTTTTATTATTTAAAAAAATATAACAGACAAAAGTAACATATTGTTAAGAAACATATATATATATATATATATTTAAGTAATATAAAATTATACCAAATAATACAAACCTGTTAGCTGTGTGCCGTCGTCTCCATTGTCTACGGCGTCGTGGAGTACTATCCAGTGAAGAAGGCCAGTCAGCGTCAGCAATGCCTCTTCCAGGCCTTGCTGCGTTTCTAGATTCTACATTTCTAGCACTTTCTAGTAGTACCGCAGTATACTTTGTTATTAACATTGTATCACATTTGTAGTCGAAATTGTCATAAAAATATCGCTTTGAACACCACTGCCACTTTAATAGTCTTAAGTGCACGTCAAGTAAGCTAATAAATATAATTTAATGGATATTTTGTATATGAATCTAAATTACATTCCTTCCTTGTACATACTAATTAAAACTATCAAATGAAAACTGAATATTAGTAAAATTCACAAAATTATTATTTATTTCACTGCACTTTTTTACTTAGCGTCGTACATTGCCCGATAACATATGAACTGTGCTGGAACGTCACGGCGGAGTGACCACCACCATTATACCCTTCCTAACAACGGATATAGTAAATTATTCTGTACTCCCACACGCAACGACGACCTATGTAATGTGCACTTAGACCCAATATAACAATAATAATGTAAGATCTCCAGTATTTCATTTCCTGCATCGATACTAATGATAGTAAGCTTTATGTTATTTTGATTATAATCAAATAATAAATATATATACAAACATATTAGATCTATTCGGTACCTCTTTTTATTTACATCACAGTACCGCTAAGGTATTTAAAAATTAAACAACTATAACTTAAACTATTGTAACTAGAAGCAATTTGAATTTTCAATATAATAAAATAAAAAGATAATATATGTTTCAATAAATAAAATAAAAAGATAATATATGTTTCAATAAAACTAACTGAATGAAAAATCTATAGACTGAAGCATTGAGAATCTACAATATAGTTGCAGTCCAAACGTACAACGTATTGTTTAGTTAGAGTACAATCAACGTTGACAACTAGTGTCGTTGACCAGTCTGCATTAATTCTGAAAATAAACTACAGTGGAAATATCTACCGTTATAGATCTCAATGCATAGCCATTGCATCAAGCCTTGTATAAACTTTATTCCTATGGTCATTACTTTCTATCACAACTGCCGAGTGCTGATCGTACCTACCACATAGTAGGCAATTATTAAAATTATACGTATTGATTCAAACCATACTGTTTTTTTAAAACTCTGTGTATGTTATAAAGTATACAACTTGGTTTTGGATTTTTGTTTATAGCACTTTATCGAACTGATCAAATTACAACTTCCTTCCATATAAAATTCGATGGAATGAATGTTCTTTGTTTAAATGATTATGATATATAGTCTTAAACGTGGATTATTTAAATTAAATTACAATAAATCATAGTTATAAACAAACAAAATATATATTAACTAATTTTAAAACGTTGTTTGTTAGGGTATTCCAGTAAAGCCATACATAGCACATTTGGCTATGTAAATAACATAACCATATTTTACGTGACAAGTTTGTAAAAATAAATAAGA
Source organism: Podotricha telesiphe (assembly GCA_038994665.1). Classification (NCBI taxonomy): domain Eukaryota; kingdom Metazoa; phylum Arthropoda; class Insecta; order Lepidoptera; family Nymphalidae; genus Podotricha; species Podotricha telesiphe. Next base: position 647,015 of record JAOYRR010000126.1, on the reverse strand, counting down.
TTAACCCAAAAACATTTCTAAAAATGTACCATAAAGTTGTCCAAGCATAATAGACATGGATCGTTTACTGCTAACGGATTGCTTTATCTCAGATCTGCCTCGAATAATTGCGAGACTTCCTTTACGAATATAATTTATAAACGACAATATGTTCAGATGAGCGCCTTTCAGAGCTCGTTCTATCTTAATTGCCGGTCCTTTTTGTTATGAAATGTTGAGATATTATTAACTTTATGAGACAGCGTGCATTATATTACATTATATATTTTCGTACATAAATAACTGACCCGACCAACGTTGTCCTGCCTTAGCTATGAATAATGAATTCGAAACCTATCAAATAAAAATAAAAATTTTGTTTTTTTTAAATCGTGTACAAATTACAATTAATTTTTTTTTTGCATAAAAACCTTCTACGTGTTTAAACAATTGATAACAATAATATCGGTAAAGGCGGTATTATTTCAGACACGTGTCCAATAAAAACAAATAAAAAAATGTACTTTGTACAATTATAACGTAAATTAATTTTCTGTGATTGACATGAGTCGTAGGCCTCAAGTTCGAGGACAAATTACATATATATGCAGGAACTAACTCTTACTACTTACATATATGGCTGAGCCTGTTTTATACTGGTATTTGTTGACTGCCTTATATGGCAACATCGATTACGAATGATGACATTTATGCTTAAGTCATAGCTCATCCTTAAGATCGAAGTTTATAGACAACTGGAGTTACCTTATGAAATATAACTGATTAATTTAAATTTTATAAATGTTTTAGTGACATAAATTTATATTTTAATATTACAATCGTAAACAGCTTGTACGAGCTGTTCCTTGTAACAAATCTTTTAGGTGTAACACTAAAGAAAAAGTAAAAAAATCTACTTGAGATATAAAACGCTCGGCGAAAACTAATAAGAATGTACAATATTTCCGTAAATTAAAGTTAAACCTCACTAGGTTATATATCACTATGAGTGGCTCTTTTTTTTGGCCTCTACACATATTTCAAGCATTTGGCACTAGGTGGCGCCACTCAACGCCACGTTTGAAACCACAATGACGTCCTGTCAAAGGAGAAAATTTTGGTCAAATTGGAGGCTACTCCAATTAGAAAAGAATTTGTCAACCCATCGTTTTAAATATTGAAGTCTTTATTATTCTTTTTTTAATTGAACTCTATTGTATTTTTAAATAAATAAAGAAACAAGTCGATACATTATTCTACAATTGAACATAATATTATAATGACTTGAAAATATGATAAATTCATTAGTACAGTGTATTAGATGTCCAAGTTATACGAAATGCTGACACTTGTTAATAGACTCCAGCGATAAAACACCGTAATGGCGTGTCAGCTTTGTTTGTAACAATAGAATTTGCTGTCAATATAAAATGGTTAACATATACTTTGTAAAATAATTAAATATATAAATATAAGTTTAAAATTTTAGACTCAGCTCTTTTTTATAGATAATACAAAATACTTCTAAAAATTGTGTAACTTCTTAAGTATAAAATAATCGCACGTGTATTTTCCTCAATTCCTCGTGTTATCAATAAGTAATTGTTATAAAGTTACTTTATTTCCGCCTTACGATAAGATAAAGGATTGCGTTAAGTTCCGTAACTCAACATGAACGTCTCAATTTCAGTCTGAAAGTGGAAAACACATGAGTCTTGCCACTTGAAGTTGGATATGTGAAGTTGGTTAGTAAAACGTAACTAATTTTATTACTTTTGACTGAATCTGTAATAGATAATGTTACTATGTTTAAATCTTTTCATAACTTAATTATTTAATATTATATATGGATACGTTTATATTTTAAAATTCACATCATCGTACCTATAGCGAGCATGGTACTCTGCCATTATTTTGAAAGTAGATAAAAGTTTGTCTTATGAGAAAGTTCCCCTAACTCCTGGAATGCATGAAACCACATGGCAACGTTTTCAGTTTCAATTGTATAATTTTTATTTTATAGACTTTAAACTAATTTAACAAATCATGTTTAATTTGAATTCAAAAAAAACTTTTATACAAATATTCCTACAATAAAAAAGAAAAAAAAATAATATGAATAACTACTTAGATCATAGAGGGTATGCATGTAATATTATGACAACGATCATCAACATTGAACGTTATGGCACAAAGCCAAGGAATGTCATAGCCGTAAAGTTTAGAGTTGTGTGGAGGTACAATCGCGAAAACTTATACCAGAAGCGACTACACATTAAAGAACTTGTTGTAGCACTCATATTTTAAAATATTGCAGATATTTCCATAGCATATAATATTATTTATTTATCATCATATCGATTCACATAATAAATAAACATAAATGATAGGTATTTATACATATAAATAATTTAATAATTACTATATAATGATGAAATTACAACGATCTTTAGTTGGTGTTGGTTAGGTCATACGTGGATCGGCTAGTTAAACAGTAATTCCTTAAATCACACAGTTATTTTTCACAAATAAAGGGAAATTGTGCCAATGAACCAGACTTACAGCGCGAGCTCAAATCTAACCTTTACCGTATCTGTAAAATAAGACAGTATTGTACCGACAGTTGCACTTTCCAAAAAATTCTCGTCTTTATTTAGGTCGAATGTTTAAAAAAAAGTTGCACATGTAAAAGCTATTCACTTTATGAAACTAAACTTTAAGGTGTATTAAGTTTGCCGTTTCGCAATCTTACATCGCGCTAACCAATCGTCCGATCGGAAACGTCGGCGCCGGCGCACTGACTAAAGCGTGAACACGCGCCCTGCAGGACGAGTTCCATTCAAACTAAATGCATTTCGGAATTCTTATTACGAACGCTTTTATTAATTATTTGGAATACAGTAAAAGGTGGACGGCCTTTCTTTCAAACAATCTAGATCAATCGTAGTGTACTTTCCTTTTGACCAACACCCAGTTATAAATTACTCTCTTTATGTACATATTCGTTCTTTGACTTAGAGAAGCAAAATATTGAAATAAACTCCGTAATGAGTATTATTATAAAATACTAGTAGAAGAATATTTTAATTTATTCTTAAAATAATAAAGCAAGCATTTCGCAATTTAAAGTAACAGTAAAATTATTAAACTTGGAACCTTACCAAGTTGTAAGCCGGAACATATACTTGAAACGCATACATATTAAAATATCGTCATATGCTAAACTTAATAAGGAAAGCTTTTTATCAGTGTCAACAATAAAATGCTTTAAAAAACTTATATTAAATAATAGTTGTGAGCAATTTAAGCACAACGTAGACTATATTTGGTAACGTAAAAGGGATTGTATTTAAATATCTTATCTCACAATAAAAAACCTTTTTTTTTTTTTTTTTAAAGTCAAGCCGAACGCTAGCTAGGCTGCAGTAATTTTTTTTTTTTTTTTTTTTTTTTTTTTTTTTTTTTTTTTTTTTTTTTTTTTTTTTTTTTTTTTTTTTTTTTTTTTTTTTTTTTTTTTTTTTTTTTTTCAATATTTAACGGTCCCAGAAACTTAATTTTCTAATATACCATTTATATAATCATCAATTATGTGTATTAATGTAATTTTAAAAGTAGCAACGTGCAAAATAAACGTACATAGTAATAGAAACGGTACTTTTTGGTTTCATGCCCACAAAAAAAGCACAAAATGGCGGCGAAACCCTTTGATGGTACTGTCAATGCCCCTCGGATTTTGCAATAAAACTGAATATCCTTAAAAGGGCACCGATCTCAAAAAAGCGATATACAACTTTCCTTTTCAAAGGGATGAGAATGTATTATGGCATAATGTTATCTGGACATAACCTTTTATAGGCATCTGCGAGTCGTAGAGCAAAAAAGGTCAAATGATACGTGCTGGCCATTACACCGAATAGGTTGCTAACGTCCAAATGAAAGTAAAAATATCGCAGTTAGGTGTTTTATTATCACATATTAGTCTTTTATAGAGCATTTAGCTTTTTAAACATTTTTTGTGAAGCTTTATTAAGTACGACCTGTCTGCAATGCTTTTTCTTAACTTATTATGTTACCTAGACTTCTATTTTTGTTTCTTTTGATCTCTGCTTAATGTGATTTGATTGAACTCGCACTCGTTTCCAATAGTTTTAATTAGCCTCGTACTTAATACAATTGTAATAGAATCCAGCTAAACAGAGTATGCACCTATGGTGCATACTCTGTTTAGCTTAAGTAAATATGTTATGACATATTTACTTAAGTTAAACGAGTATAACTAATATTTTGTAGAAACTAATCTTTTATAGCTTTCGTTTTAATTTATTTATTCATTAAGAGAAAGCTCCCTAGCTTCTGCGAGTATGATAAAATTTGTATCTATCCTACCTGGCACCTTCGGGACCCTGACTAATGAAGGCAGGCTATGAATACATATTGCAGCATTAGTCTTTCAATGATACTGCATAATTAATAACAACAGCGCTCTTCACTTCACTAGCAAGATGCTTTAAAGTCCTTAGAATATAACAGACACACCTAATAACTTGGATGAATTTCTGTGCTCTGAATTATATGCTATAGTCTCTTTTTTAAATATTTCGTACTTATATATACATATTGTAGAAAATAGATGAATAATAAAAGGTAAATATTTCTTCTATATGTATCCAATACCTATATATATTCCTTGAAAAAAATATGACATTACATTTAATGAAAAATTTGTACATGTATAAAAATGTTCGTTTTAAAAAAATCTTTGACATAAATATTGACTTAATTGTCATTAAAATGGTTTATCTGTACAGTTGCTCGCACTGCAATGTATTCCTAATTAATTTAGCATCAGGCGAAGCGTAAAATCGCTAAAACCCTGTAATGGGTTGAGATGCCTCTCACCGATTACAAATATCTACGCTACTGAATCACTTTATGGTTTTCAAACTTCTAATATGAGTGCTTTGTCTACAAAATTATTGATTTTAATAATCAACAAAATTAGATAAGGCCATTATGGCGCTGTGGGATAGCGAATGACTGGAAATGCGATCAGTTGTGGGTTCGATTCCCACTCGGGGGAATAATTATATTTAAAATACTTTGGTACCATAAACAAAATGCAGCATTTAGTTCTATGTAACACTTGATGTATCGAATTCCGGCGGAAAAAGTTATTAGGAAATAATAATTTCCTAATAACAAAAAAACCTAGTATTGATGCTGTCCTTACTCCTTATTATTGTGAGTTCAGAACTCATTCGGGCGTATGTTAGAAGTTAATTCTTACCAGTGTCATCACATTACAACCTTTCAGTTATATTCTATTCACGCTATGAGAAATCTGCCCAAAAAGGAATATTTTTTTTGGGCAGAAATTAAAATTTATTAAAAAAATATAGTTATGTTATTATTTTTATTTATTAAATAATAAATTATCCAATTCGTTACTGTTAAAGCAACAATTATATTTATTTTGAAACTTTAATTAGTATTAAAAATAGAATTCACAAATTATGAATGAGTTGATAGCGTTTATAAATACGCGTATATCATGAACATGACAGATAAATTGCACATTGACCTTTACGGCTGAAATAACAAGCCAATATAAAGAACACTGTTAGAAGTGAAGGTATGTTTATAACATTCTCAAGTAATACCATCATTAGTTTTATAGTTAAGTAGGAAATTGACCGCTAAGGTATGTATCTAAAGATGCGTATGAAAGAAGGAGCACAAATGCGTCAGCTACATTTGTGTAGTTTTGACGTTGAATAATTATTAAAATTATAACCTAACTACTTATTACTATTTATAATTATATACTTTAATTGACCTGCAATTTGCCCTTGAGATAGAAATATGCAGATTGAAGGAATAAGTAATGATGTTAAAGAACAATAACCAGTAGAGATTTTTAATTATTAATTTTTAAACGCCTTATTTGCTAGTTTCCAAAATTAAGGATTTTTTTATATTTTAGTTATTATATATATAAATATATTTTCAAATAAACAGTAAGTATACACCATTACATAATTATTATTATCTTTAAATTTAACGATAACCAAATTGTCTGCCATTAGGTATTATATTATGTATTATATTAGGTATTTACCCTTGCTATTCTATAAAATGCGGTTCATTCAACATATATAGAGCATGTCTTAACTGTAACAAGAACATGACCTTTAGCATTCCACCTGCAATATAAGACCTATTAGCTACATAAGTAAATGTTGAAGTAACGGTGATATCGTCCGAGTTCAAATTACTTCGTGGACATTATATTACTTATTATTCAGTTATAAAATTTAACATATTAATGTTAATATTTTATTTTAGTCAGCTCCTTATAATATTATCAAAAAGCATTTGCATACTGCACACGATAGATACGAATTCTTTACACATTGCTGTTAGATTAAATGCGGTTTCATAATACAATAATCTGTGTAAAGACGAAAACAGGAGTAAGGAGACAGATTTGACCGTTAAGTCTCTTCTCTCATCCTAAAATGCGGGGAATAATTGAAGATAAATATTAATATGAAAACAGAGACATACTAGTTATTTATGACATTAAATATATTTATATATAATACTAAAATAATAATAATAGTGAATGTATCTTTTATAACTTTGTTCTGAATTTATATGCGTGTGGGATTGGGATTTAATATCTAAATGCAAACGGGATGGGTTGTGCCTTCGATCCCCACTAGAAGGAATGGATATATTAAAATTATTTTATTTCTTAGCTCTGGTGCAAGATAAAGCGCGGCGTTGAATTCTGCCACTCTACACGCAATGCCTCGCATTCGGACGGAAAGTGGAAAAGGCAGTGTCTTGACACTACGTTCTCTCAGACTGCCCTGCTATGCCGGAAAAAGCGCGAAGATGCAACAAAATAGACAAACGTAAAACATACGTAAAATATATTATATTAGAAAACGTTTTATTACAAACTCTTTATCAGTATTTCATGTATTTTACATTTTACTACTAAAATATCTCTCATTATCGTACAATTGCGCCCATTAGCGGGTTAACTATGGGAAATTTTAGCACTTAATTATTTACATATCATTGATTATGCATACTCATCCCCATCCTAGGGTATTATATTATGGTACCGTTTTCAATACAAATTCAATGGGTATTGTTTCAATTCAAAATTTGTAGACGCGGGGGAACGCACGGAGTGATTAATTATATTGATCTTTTACGTTACATTTTATCAACTTATTTATTATATTTATTCATATATATAAATCAAAAATAAATTCTATAAAATAATACTATAGATTCTTTTAGTCGTAAATTTCTCTAAAAGTACACTATTTTTGTTAAAATATAATATGTATAGATTAAATTGAGTATAATTACTTAAAAAAATTGTACATAAGTGTAGGTACATATAATCCAACACTAGGTTACATAGAAAAGTATTATTAATTTCGTAGAAACATGAAACTAATGTGTTACATAAATAACAAATAGCCCAAGTTGGCTCCATAAATAATCCCCTTCATCTTTATTCAGGCTCGATACACAAGTTTCCCTTGAGTAATGACGAAAACACATGGGGAAATTATAAAATAAGTTCAATGAAACTCTGTAGGTATATATAAAATTCTATTTTTAAATTTAATCCATTGAAAATCCTAAAAGTCTTGACTCGGTGACACTTACGTTAAATTTATTGAGAGTTGTACCTTCTAGTCATAGATACAACATATATCGTCGCAATTATAAACATGTCTAAACTATTAAATATATTAATAGCCTATCCATAATTCTGTCATAGTACTAACCCATGAGCGTGTCCTGTAATAGTAATAAAAGCAAAATTTAATTTTGAAATAAATTGTTTTACTATTCTTTTCTACAGTACTAAATAAAAAAGTCTACCAGTACATATACTATGAATCGAACTCAAGTAAATGTTAGTCAAGAGCAATAAAATCTGAGCAGCGTACTCCCCCGATGTGATTAATTTCCTCGCCGATCCGTTTGGACACTTGACGGACTACATTTTCCGTTATAGGATTGCACAATCTCACTAATATAATTTTTTAAAAATTATAAGAATTAAAAGTTTTTGGTTACATGATGGACGCTAAAATTATATCTGCTAATGACAAGTTTACGATTTGAAAGTTGTACTATACTTATTACTACAAAACTTTTAGGGCTCACTCCAACATCCTTATAGGAGGCAAGACTGCGTATACGTCACAAGTTAATCTGACTTGTGTAAATATTGAAAATATTCTTAAATTTATTTATAATTATTTTGTAAATGTAATTTAAAGGTAGATTTACCGTTCTATTGTAATAAATATAAGAATGTTTTAATTAATATAAATCGTCACATTGTTTTTTGATAAGACAACCCTACCTTATACACGCATGAATAACTCAAACATTGGATTTCAGGTAACAAATTTTATAAAACACCAAGGTACTATTGTCCTAGGAGATTTGTTAATTTCAAGATTTAATAAAAAATATTAAATATTATCATAATAACTTACATATTATATGAATATTTTATCATTTTATAAAATACTTGCTTTATATTATTTGGCCATACCCAAGAAATTTGAAAGTAAAATAAGTAATGATAGTTATTCCTCTTTAGTCCACAAAACACATTATAAATATAAAATGTTAAAAACAATTAAATAAAAACATATAATACTTATTGCAATGTTCATAACTAATTTCGTTCTATTCAATTATGGTTTGAATTTTGGAGCCAAGTCTAGTTTGCTAGCATAATATTGATTACATGTACGAAACGTATGAAGACTGCATTAAAATGATTGTACCTAAGGTCAGCTGTCACGCACACAGATCAGACATCTTTAAATAGTGCATTTATGCCTTTTGTCGTTCTTATTTTTATAATTGTGCAAATACGATATAACATCAGCTTCCATGTGTCTAATATTTGAAAAAAATATTTATTTAAATCATATTATTTATGTAAACATTTATTCAGTAACAATCAGTGGTGTACCAGAACCTCGTCATTCTTACAAAGCTTCGCAGTGTCAGATAAATTCGTCCCGCCTTTTCCTCGTCAGTGTAATTGAAAACCTCTCTGGCTTACGTAATTACAAAACCATTTATATATATACGAAAGCGAATGTGTACTTTGGGGGAGATAATACATCATATTGTTACACGACGACAATACGACGTGAGTGAAGAGGTGTTTACGGCGCACTGTTATTACAAATTTTGATGACAACTCCTAGCTGAGTCTGTTCAGCATATATGCTCAAATCGAAAGCAAAATTAAATATACAAAAGAGATTTCATATTAAATGTGTTTTTGTACTCTATTTTCACTTTATAACAAATTATTCGATTGATGGCAGATCTTTCTGAAGTAATGTAAGCCGTGTCTTCTATATTTCCAAAAGATTTCTAGAAGCAAATCTTACTCCTATATTATCCTTGAATCCTGTTTTATAGGATTCCATCGGCGAACGAATTTAAAGGATCCACGATATCGTAAAGGAGTTTTAGAAGAAAATAACATACGGCATTATAATGGAGATAATTCTGTCCTATATTTGTTTTGTGTGTTTTAAAAGATATACATGATTTATTTTATGAGTTTAATTACTTTGACGCGACTGTGTAGCATTCGAAATATGTGTGACTAAATGCAGTGTTCCTGACTTCAAATTCATGTTGGGAACATATTTATAACTTCAAGGTCTGTTTAGAACGAGGTATTGCATTTGGTTTATTCAACCTGCACGTTATGCCGATAAAAAAAAATTGAGAACTTATCTACACATAACAAGATACTTTTCAACCTGGATATGCAAAAACTGCTAATGAAAAACAAATTAAATTGTGAATTTGTGAACCTCTACAGGTCACGTACAATGAAATAAGTCTCAGTTACACAATAACGTCGAATTACATGCGTATAGAAGACCTTTTAAAATTATCCTAATGAAACTGAAAGTAAAAGGTTATGTATCTTGACCGGCCTGGGGTAAGGCTTTCGAACTATTTAAGTTATTTAGGGTCTTGCGTTGTAAATCTTAATCGCACCAAAGTTAGAGTAATGACCCGTGACGTAGATCCCGCACATAATTTTGGTTACAATTGATAAAGAAATTTAAAAATGATGTTAAAAATATATTTGGTTAAAACATAAATAGAATGGCTATATATATGATGTGTATCTTGAGTAAAAAACAAAAATATATTACTTTTTTAGTATCCTTATTACGCACCACTCGAATTTAATTTAGTAGGCAGGAGGAGAATAGAGAAAAACAATTAATTACCACCTCTCTGCTCATTTAAGTGTAGTGTAGAGAGAAAAACTGCCACTTTTTTCTTACTTTTTAAACATGCTTTATAATAAATAAAATATAAATATACCCTTGTAAGATTTGAATCAACAAGAAATGTTTTATGTTAAAAGTATGACAACAATAAATTCCACTATGATGTCTGTAGTCTGGTCAAATTAGCCCGAAAAATAGTATATAAAGTTACACAATAATGTCACATGCAGCCGAAAATTTATACACATTTGTGTTTAGAACAATATTAGAAATAAATTGTCCAAAGTCCCCCAAGTCAAAGTCCTGGCAAAACTGTAAGTAAAGGTACGTAAAAATGGGACTTTCGCGTTTTTCAGCGGTAAACCAACATGCACTTATCTACAAAAATTGTATTTACACGTTTTTTCGAAAGTTACTGTTAGTATACGAATTTTATATCTTTGAATGTCCACTTTGATTGGACCATAAGGCGGAGAACGGAATACCATTGTATTATATGCAAATATCCTTTCCTTTTATTTACTTTCCTCTGCTTTTGCATTCATAGTATTTCCACAGTCACTTGAAACTTTGTTGTTTTAATTAATTAAGACAACAAATACTAAGATGACACACCTAGTTCACGCTGCGGCTTCGCACAGTTGGCAAAGTCACTAATTAAATTAAATGAGCACCCTTTGAGTAGAACTCTCAAATTTAACGCCCTAGGTACAATTTCAACATTGGATATATTAACCACTTAGTACTAAAGTTTATGAACGGAATCAACATTTATCTGCACTGAGCTTTATATTTATCAAATAAGCTAACTTAGTTATATTTTTGTGTAATACTATTTCTTATTATTATTACATGCTTTACGCTTTTCCGGCATAGCAGGCAACGTAGTGTCAAGACTCAATTTTCCGCCTGGAATCGAACCATTACGTGTTGAATGGCGAAACTCAACGCCGCGATTTGTCTCTGTACAGCAGGGAAAGGAAAAACTATTTAAATGTCCTAGTTTGGATTGGACCGACAACCATTACCTTTATAGTAAAACACTGTCCCATTAAGGCCTCGAAAGCCATTAAAAACTGGTATAGTAACTACACATAAATAAGACTAGATTAAAAAAAACAATAGGCAAGATTTTCGTTACATACAAGTAAAATGTGCGTATAAACTTATAGATTATTTATTACACAGACTTTAATTTTTATTTATGCTTAAAGATTATACCGGGAAATTTTTTGATATTTCAATAGCGTAGTTAAGGCGTCTATCTGACTAACTTCGCCTACTCGCTTTGTTTGTAGCCTTAAAACCCACACGACATATTATTCATATTTAAATTAATACGAATAACATATCGTGGTATGGATATCGATCTAGTTAACTCACCGTACTTTTAATCTTCGACTATATAAATACAAAGGCGAGAAGAGGTAAGCAGCCAAGATTCGTTTTTTATTATTATTGAAGTAAATTTATGATATATTCTAGTGTTACATTTAAATAAAAATATGAGTAGAACAAAGTATTGATACGGTTTATACTACAAATGTAATCAAGTAAACTTTTAAAAAAATATCGAAGTAATTTAAACGGCTACCTAGTAACAAAAAGGCACACAATCCAAAAACGACTAAATTAAGAAACTGCTGATACCGAGTACAATTTACAACTTGTAAAAAATGTTAAACGAAGGATAAAGGGAAAGAAAAAATAGTGCACCGTCGCATACTAAGTTAAGCAGACCACGTGCTACAAACAAACACACAACGGTACAGCTAAATCAAATAAACTAACCGCACGGATCCAGGAGCGTATGGAATAGTAATGGATTAACATGGGTTATTTGAATATGGCCCTGTAAAACATTGATACAGTTCCTGTGATGAATTAATTGATACACATTTCACATATGTATTTAAATTGTTTATTACTAAATAATGGACGAAATATAAAAGTATTTATTAGGTTTATAATTATAAGATTAAATTATCCCAAGGTACATATGTGTACCTTGAGATAATTTAACACTAAGTACACATTTAGAGCGCCTTTAAATTAAATGCGTGCAGTGATGCTGCCAAAAATTGCGCTACTGTGTCGCAGTAGACGCGCGTCAGTAAAGTAGTGGCATGTGCCGCGACTGCGCTTCTAGAAATGGTATGAAAACTAGTGCGACCAGTACCGCCACGCTTCCTCACGCACGCAACCTGACGGCGCCAGTGTTTATATAAAAAATAATATAAATAACACTGGACGAACATCAATACACTGCTGAGAATCATCCAATAGCAAATGTTTTTTCCCAAGCCAGCACAACTAGGAAGATATTTACAGCATCTACACCTCGCATTTAATAATAATTATCTGTAAGAGAGACGTTTATTTTTATGCTATTTTAATACTAAGAGTACAATATTGGTATATACCATATAAACCGCAACAAAACATAAGAGCATATTGCGTGCCAGCTCTATTAACAATGAATCAATAGCGCGATAAAAGAAGCCCGTGCAGGTGCCAAGGGTCGCGCGATATTGAGACATAATTCACAAGCCGCAAAATCAGCTACAAGTATAATAGCATAGATACGATTTTCGTAACCAACCTAATGTTTTGAACATACTTTACGTGTTATCATATGCCTATGTGTAGTGAATTAGATACTTGTTTCAAATTATGGTATACAAAACTAATTTATTATATAAGTAGAGTAGAACGTTCCGTTTATATATTATTACAAGAATTATATTCTTTTGCTGAATATTCCGTTATCACTTTTTCCAAGTGCGTAAATGGGCATTCATTTTGCTGTCTTTATATTCGCCAACCACTATTCATGTCATATACACGCGCGTGTCTCGTTTTTCATACACTACAGTTTTACGTAAAGCACAATTTGGGCAAGGTTCGTGAAACCACATCTTATTTCGACGGCAATGTGATTTATGTGCTCAATTATAGTGGAGCCTACTGTGCGGCTTTTGTTCGAAACAAGAATGCTTAAGTGTAAAAATTCTGTAATGAAAAATCTTATATTATAGATAAGCCAAAAACTTAATAAGTGAGATTTATACTTTGATATTGGAATGTGAAGAAATGTTTCAACATATGAAATCTCAGTACAAGTACATTTAGAAGCCGCCGTGGCGCAGTGGAATGATGCTTAACTGTAAATGCAATTGGTTGTGGGTTCGCTTTTCACTAGAGGCAATAATTATATATCAAATATTTTAATTTCTCAGCTCTGGTACCTAAGACAAAGCGCGGCGTTGAGTTTCGCCACTTAACACGCTATGTTTCGATTTCAGGCGAAAAGTGAAAAGTGGGGACACTAGGTTATTTCTGATTTCCCTGCTATGCGGGAAAAATAGTGAAGCTGCGAAAAAGGCACATATATTCCGACGTAAAAAGATTACTTATTTATATGCAACTAGCAAGTAGAAATCTTCGAATAGCAACCAATCCTTTGAGGATGTAAAAGTTTGTGGAACGTTTCCCTTAGTTCACTAAGTCGACTCAATAAAAGTTAGACTGTTAGAGAAAATCTAGCATTTGAAAATGTTATTTATTTTTATAAGATGCACCTGGTAAGAGTCTGTAGAACATACAACTTATCAATTCAATTCTCACGTTTACACGTATTTTTAGATAAGAAAATTATATTATAATATTGTTTTTATAATTTATAACAGAAATAGTCAAATGGAAAAACAAAGATGTGCTCAATAATTGTATCCTAGACTATTAAAGAGTTTACTTTTGGTAATTTAAAGACTACTATACCTAAAGGTCAGTCTAGTTTAGTATTAAATATATGCAATACTTAATTTTTTAACAAAATTTCCGGCGCCATCATTTTTATTTTGCAAAATTGCAATTAACGACATCCTTTATAGTATATTTATTTCATTATAGTATATATGTATTATTCTCTTCTTATTATTATACTTTATGAGAAATTGACTTACATTACGCGACAACAATAATTAAAAACTTCCTGCTTTAATTATATAGCATCTAAGCTTTTACTAAAGTTTATTAGGCGCAAGTCATCATTTCCTCACAGCGATTCAAACCTATTAAAACTGCTAGGCGAGACTCCATTAAAACACTCTAAAGTCTATAAATCATCAACTTCATTTTCACAGAAAACAAGATACGTTTATATAAAGTGTCTCACCACGTCTAAGTTCGAATATCTTACCCTCAAATATTAAAGTCCATATTTCAACGGTCTGAGAACTTGCGTGAATGAGAGCAAACTTTGATTACTCCATTATGCAAAAGTGGAGTTTCCTTCTATTGGTTGCTGCAATACACTAATACTTATTTCTTAAGTTCTCCTGGAAAGATACTGTCTTTTTATATTATCAAGTTTATATTTTTATATGAAGCCTTCTTGTTTATAAAGAAACGTCGGATACGTTGACAAATAAATACATATAGAAATATTGTTCACTACATCAATCATAATATACAAATCATCATAAAACAAACAAATAACTAATATTAATACGCACCACAATTTGAAAATACAGCCGATATGTAATATCAAACCGCAGATAACATGGAGCACGCTATTAGTGACAATATTATTGTATTCATTATCATTCGTTAACATCACATATTGTAACAACATCGATAAAATCTAAGGCCCCCATTTAAATATTTTATATGTAATGCTATTCGAGATAACATAATTAAAAGGATATAATAAAAATTATTCATAAAAGAAATTCTTAAAAACGCTCTCTCAAAAGAACATCGCCACTTAACAAAAACCTCATATGGACGTAAACACAAGTCGGGGAATAAAGCCTTTTATCGAGCAAAATATTATTATGAAAGTTTACATAACTTTATTTTTAATCGCACGTCGAAAGAAAGGGTTGAAAGAAACTCACTGCGGGACATCAAAAGTGCCTATAACTTAAGCGGGGAAACGTTAGCTTTCTATTCATCATCTGGCGTTTTAGATGCCAAGAGGCAAAGCGAAAAGTTTCTATTGTTATACTAAAGACCTTTTATTGTTTGCACTTTCACGCTTGAAAAGTTTTATATGTTTGAAAATTTCAGCCATTTTAGCGGCATATTTTTCTCGAACGAAATTTAGTAGCGTCTAATAATGAAAAGGTAAAGGACCAATGAGTAGCTCAATCCAATTGCATTATCGCTCTAGATCAGTCACAGGGAGAGGGTAGACGCAATAAATTGAATTACGGTTCCCACAATCTCTACTGGTCTATAAAAAATCGCCTTTGAATCATACTGCGGACATTTCTTTTGAAAGATAATCGAAATTCCTCTCCTTCACATTTCCTCCCCAGGGACAATTGAAATTTTGTTGTGATATTTTGTTCTATTGGCAATATATGAACAAATATATGTTCAATTTTATAAAATAATGAGATATTTCAAAATGAATGAATTATGAATAAATTTAAGCATAAACTACGTTTAGATGTTAATCAATTATTCAATAGAAACCGTCTGCTGCGGTCTGGGATAACCGCATCGTCCGTGCAATCACCAACTATTGTCCTATCTAGTATTCATTAACGGCGCTTTTAATAACTTAAAGTGTCACAATTTTTTTTCTTGTGAATACGATAGTTAAAAAATCGTACGTTTTTAGCTATGTGAGCCAGTAAAGACTCGTTTTGACAAATATTGATACAAAAAAATACTAATTAAATTAGTCTTTAAAATAGACTAAACGAACGAACAAAATGAGGAGAACATCTGATATAATTTATTTTCGACCGCAATACTAGTGTTCTTGAAGATAATAATATGGTGTTCAATCATATAAAATATATAATATTGCTAGTAAAGATAAAAAAATTAAAGTTAATAAATATAATACTCTAAATATATAACAGATAGCTTAATAATTTCATTATTATTTACAAGATTTTTATGACCGTGGGCTTCGTGCCAAATAAGTGTAATTTAAATTTCACATGTAACCAACGCTCCCTTCGCCCTATTATATACTGTTTTCCATTAAGTGACACTAGCAAAAGTGATATAATATTATGTCATAAGTAAATCATCTCTACGTCTCTCCTTCTTAATATTACAGCATCCGGCACGTATTGGTCAGTTCAAATATCTTATACTAGTGACCTGCTCGCAGTTTCGCCCGCATGAACTATAGCTCTTTCGTATTGTCGGCCATTTCGTAAGACAATGATATTCCTGGCAAAATAAAAAAATTACGAGGGAAAAAAGTAAGCTATGTTCATCCCAAAACACTCAAGTATCTCTATATAAAATGTCATCACAATCGTTTTAGCGGTATGGCCGTGTACACGTCACAGACAGAAAGACCGAGTGACTTTCGCATTTATAATATTAAGTATAATATTCATAAAACATTTCCTTTTTTAATACGTTTTAAATTATCAAGATTTAATACTCGGTTACTTTTAATTGAGATTCATATTCAACACGATCTAATTATCTTCATCTGTCATTCATCTATCAATATAAGAAAATATTCTTCGCTATTAAATCCTACATTTTGCCGTTTCTGGCAATTCTGCATTGCGTTAGTAATATTATACGAACCACCTGGGTGCCATTTTTGAACTCTTAACAAGTCTAAATCTTATACTTAAATCAAATTTAATGTTCTAAACAGATTTTAATTTGATTATTTAATTATAAAAAAAGGTATTATGAGAAAAGTTATATAATAAAAAGTATAGTTAAAGAGTTATGTACATAACTTGGCACCCATTTAGACGTTTTTTTTCGTCACATACAACAAGCTCGCAATTAATTTTAATATCGAACTTGGCTCTAATTTACATATAATTTAAGTATTTCATAGAATTGCCATAGCATAAATCCAATTTTCTTTGCCAGAAAAACAAGAATAATTAGAAAATACTTTAAAATTTAGGCTTATTTTCGTTTATTTATAAAAATCTTTATCGCATCAAGCGTGTGATTGAGTTTTATATTAAAAATCTTGTACAAGTATACTTAAAAATAATCTTTTGTATCCAATGACGGTATATTATTTATCAACTGTTATCAGTATTGTAATTTTAATCTGTAGAATACATAGAAAATATATGATAACGTATGAAACATTTAATTGCTAACCAATTACTTCAATTCACTTATAGGGATAGCTGCTGCTGTGGTCGCGGAGAACCACAGTCTGTGCATTTTGCCACTATTGTAATGTATACCGTCATATATCTATATACTTATGTAAATGTATACTGACGTATCTGCATATATTTCAGATATCTTGCGCTATAACATAACTGGATATTAAAATTCTAATATACTTACTTTATTATATTTCCTAGAGAGCCTATAGGACCGTTTTTTAAAAAGATGTACTTACGCGTGTAAAAACTAAATACAATAATAAAGTCAGTGCTTATAAAACAAGTTGTCATGATTCAATTACTAACTGCAATTATTATTATTATTATTCATCCAAAGTTTACCTCTAAGGCGGTGAAATATTTTATAGGGAAGTATGTAATTTCTTAAGTTAAAACTATGAAACTTCATCAAGCGTTTTTCGAAGTTCTACGCTTAAATCCGTATTCTATAAAAAAATTTTTTTTATATATCACAAACGTTTCACATTACAATCTCCAACGTTATATTTGAATTAAATTTTTTTTTAGGATTTTCGTAATATATTCAAGCTGTCTCATCGTACCACGAATGCGGGGAATACGAGAAGATTCTAAGCTAACGTGCCTAATCTTTTTAAATTAAGTAGGTATATTATTTTAAAGACCTTTTTGTGAATATAAACTATATGCTACGTGAGCATAGTTGCCGGCAACAGATAGTTTTATATAAAAAAAAACATCATTTAGTTTAAAATACAACGAGAAAAATATATATTTTACAACAATAGCTACTAATAAGAAGATTTTGCAATATATTTAACTTCGAGAAATTAAACTTTAAATCTTTAAAATTATTTTGAATTTTCAACATGATATTTATAAAATAAATACTCTCAAATAAATTTCACGAGTCTTTTAAAATCTTCCTTAGTCTTTATCTTCACGTGCCATTAAACTAGGCTGTAGCTGTCTAATTAAATCCCCTCAAGGCGTAACGACGCGATGTCGCGGATTTTTGAACAATATATTATAAAAAGCTGCGCACACTTTGTAACATTATTTTTTTATTATTTCAGAGGTTAATAATCTGTAGAAAGTGATGAGATACATTAATCTCTAGTTCAGTCAGTCCAATTCAGTAGTTTTGTTGGATAAGTAAATGAAATATTTTAAATAAGAATGTATATATAATATTATTAGCACGTCCAATTTATTAATACTAACTAAATATGTAAAATTATGAAACTTGTTATATTTTATACATCGACTAATAAATAAGCTCCTATTATTATTATATTTAATATATATATACGTATACATCTTACACTAAATTTATATTTTAATAAAGAATATAAAAAAAATATTAAAAATAAATTGGTACGTGACGAGCTTTGCTGAAAACATGCTAAAAGACAATGAAAAAAAATCAGTACAGTGGGAGAGCGCAGATGCGTCTGAACGCCTTCTGAATAATTACCTCGCCTCGAGGCATCTAAGACGAAGCACAGTATTCAATAGGAATATGTTCACTGATAATAATATTATATTTTTATTTATGAGTAACTAACAATATGCTTGACTGAACGTTGTGCTTGAGTTCTAATCCAAATCGAAGAAAGTTTGCACATCAATCTGATTATGATTTTTTTGTTGTTAGTCCAAACAAGTCCCCCGTCCCGCACAATAAAGTAGTCCGAGAGAACCTACTACCTGTGTCAAGAAACTTCGCCCCCACTCTCCACCCAACATCATTTGTTAAATAGCACACCTCAACGCCGTGCTGTGTAATTGGAAATTGCAATAGGGAAAATGGAAATAATTTCAATTTGGTCATTACCTACAACCAATCGTGCTTACAGTCAGATGCTGATGCTGAGATTATCTACACAAGCTATGTTTAATGATTTTCTAAATTAAGACTGTGTTGCCTGCAATCATTTGACAATGCCGCCATTGGATAATATCATAGTATACGTGATACGCCACGCTTCAAGGAATGATTTATTCATTTTTTTTAAAGATTTATGGAAAATAAGACAAAAAAAATTGTAATATCGATTATAAATTCTTATGATTCATATGCTTAATCAATTTACAAAGTATAAGTCTTCACTGTATGTATTATTATGCTGTAAAGCTCCTTAAAATAAAATTAATTAAGAAGCTTTGAAATGTTTAAAAGGGTACAACTAAACTAAGGACTCAATATCGAAGTTGGTGGATAGTAAAATAAGTTAGGCTCTTGTCAAACAAGGATATGCACTTAGCTGGGGATCCATTCGACTAAAACTTGACTACAGCTAATCTAATATCGAAACTCTATGTATTGACTTAACAATTGTTCAGGCTAGAACAAAGATGCCATTGTAAACTAATTAAATTCTAAAACTCCAACAAAATTAAAGCAACGAATTAAAGTTTTATTGCGTTTTTCAGAATCTGCAAAATATGAAAACATTTAAATAATGTTAAAGCAAACAAAATTAGGATTCATCTTAAAGTCTACTAAATTATTGTACAATATGACCTATACAATTAAAATTGACTTTACGCAGTAATCATTACAATATACATAGGTAATTAATATAAAAATATTAAATTAAAAATTCATTCTTAATCTTTTCTCTTAACTTAATTTTTTTTAGTAAATAATAAATAAATAGCGAAACCTTTTTAGAATGTCTGTCTGTAAGAAGCTACATAAAATCTATTTCTATTTGTCACAGCTGAAGCGTTGCGGTAAGCGACAAGTTTCATGCATCAAACCCTAAACGCGATTAACGACCGCCCGCAGTCGCCATGCTGGGCCTTACATCCATTATCATCAACCTGTTATTTTATTCTATACTAGATGCGAACTCCAGCTTTGTTGTAAATTTAATTTCCCAATACAATTCCTAGACATCTGACACTCAAGTGGTAATTATGATGTAGTAATTGTTTTAAGAAATACGCCCTTATTACATTGGAGGTATTTAGTGTAGGTAGGTATCGCAGGTATTTGATATATTCATAAATTATTATAAACTTAGAAAACAATATAAATTTTGTAGAAAATGTAGGATAATTAAAAATATATTTTTGTTAACCTTTAGCTTCTGAGGTGAATTTCATTTTACGTAATAGTGGGGTTCTGTGGGGTTCAGCTTATATTTCAAAATCCTGAGTTTTTTTAGAGTTTATTGTTTAATAATTAGCTATAGTGGTAATATTTAAATAAAACTATATATTTTTTATAATATATATATAATTAGCTATTATTTAAAAAAATATGAAATACTTTTTTACATTTTAAAGTGTTATTCACAGACTTGGGAAATTGAAAAACACTTTTAGAAAACGTATAAAAATTATAAAAAAAATATGAAAATATTTCTTTTATAAAAAATTGTCACATCAATAACTATATATAATACTTCCATTACAAAATACAATACTTCAATTATGGCGAATTAAACGCAATCTGGGCAAATTTGGACGCATATGTGTATAGATTTCCTTTGAAGATTCAGAGGACACATGTGGCACTTTCATCTTTTTTTAGACTATTCTCTTTCGACATCTTGATGGCCAGGTACAGGCATAACTTTTCCCAGCACAGGTGACGAACTCAAACGTAACTCCCATAGCAGCCTTCCGTTCAACGCTTGTCATTTCATTTGGGGTATCACTAAATTACGAGCTAATTTTTTAACGAAAATACACCTATCCATTTTTTAGAAATTATGGAATCATTTCGTTATTCAAAATAATATTACTAAGAATGTTATGACTCGTTAAATGCTAAAATATAGTGACATTTCACTACTGACAGAAAATACCAAGGAAACAAGATAACTCAAGGTATAATATGTTTTCTTACGCCGTCGCCAAAAAATATTATGTTGACCAACTTATCCCAAGACGTTAATATTAAGTAATCCAAACGGGCTTTTAAAGTTACACATCAAAGTTCAAAATGAAATATAGTCTTTTGCGTGAAAAGTGACATAAACATACAAATTAAAATTTCGAAATTCATATTCACTCACTGTTGTATGAAGTTTCCTAGAAGTATTTTTTCAATTTATATTCAATATACTGTATGCAGTATTATGGTTTTATGATACTTATTTAAAGATATTAGCCACTTTATTATGGATGGAGGATTTATCAAAATAGCTGGTACATAAGGTAGGATATTGAAGTTTCAGTTTACTACGTCATAACGGGAAGCATTAGCATAAAATATTTGAGTATATGCTGCACTCAGTAAATTGAAACCGAAGTTTGGTCGCCCATAATACCCTCTAAGTTACGCGTACTTCAATATAGGGCTGAATTATTTATATCTCGTTCAGGTCGAAAAATATTTTCCACAAGCAAAATGTGTTTTTTGTCCCAATACCCCAATGTCTCCTTAAGAGCCACTTGTTTAATTTTTTTTATAAATTAATATCAAAGAATTATACTTTCACACATTTTATTATATATTAATTATCTTAAATATATAATTATCTTAAAAGAATACGTTCGAAACAAACAAACATTACAAAACGAAATTTTAATTTACATATTTACTTCTTTCGTAATTATTCGCAAAACAATACTTCGGCAAACTTAAACGTTTTGTTATAGCCACTTAAAAGAGCCTCTTACAAAGGCTCATAAACAATTTTTAGACGCATCTGTTCATACAAAATGAAGGGAAACGAACACCATACTTCATGAAGAGGGTTCTTTCTGAGTACGGATTACACTGGCATTTACTTAAGTATAACATACCGCGGAAGTTTCCCCATAGCTATGGATCTTTAAGTATACAAACGAGTAATAAGGATATACATTTTTTTATTTATTGTTGTTTTTATACAACTGGAATTGATATAGCTTTTTATTTATTACAAGTTACATTTCATTACGTCTCTACTGATTTTAATTTAGAATTAAAATATGTACATTTAGTATTAATATTACAAATAATAAAAATAAACTATAAACTAGAAGTTAAACTAAAACTCTAGAAACATTTTAACTAATACCCTATATATAAAATCTTAAGCCAATTCTCAAATCGTTTGACGTTGGAGTGCTGAAATCTGTACAAAACTATGGTGCAAACAAAATAAATATTTTAACCAACAATTCCTGAAACACCTTAAGACATTTCCATAAGAGGCATTTTGTTACACTGTGTAGTTTTAAAGATGCAAAGCAAAACTTGGCACGGTATTCAGAGTAAGACAGCAAGTAAGGCAGTTTACAAATGGAGGCGAAGACTAACGTTATTGTTATAGTTCTCTTGCCTTTGCCTTTTATAATAGCTGGCAGAATTGTATGTTTTGGTAACACAATATAAACCGTTTTATTGATGTTGATAATTATGATTTTATTCATAGAACATAACACATAAATGATAAATATATTTTGTCCGCAAATTTATTTATTTATATGAAAAATTGACACTGTCTTGATGCGCTTGGGAGGTATCTGTTAGCACGCAATGAAATGAAAGAATGAATTCGCTACAGGTTCAAATCCCAATAAGTAATGAAATATACAACGTTTCGTTTATTAGTTGGATAGATCCCGACATTAAGTTTTATTAGTCAATTCTCAATGATGTTTCTTATTATTGTTGATTGGTCGAAAAGTGGAACATGTTTTACTTACTTTAGCTTTATTAGCGTTAGAACATAGGTATGCTTGAAATATTTTTATAAAAAAAGCATTAATTATTAAAATAATTTTAGGTTCCATACTCCACCTACTAAGAACACCATATCTTACACTATGCACAGAGAAATGAGTGACTGAAATATATAAAATAAAATAATGGCTTTTGGATGTCATTTGCAACACATTTTTGCCGTAGATTTTGATGACGCCATTACGCAGGGTAAACGGTCTGGTCGTTGTCCATTCGATGCTGTCGTTCGATTTAATTTAGCGCAGCCGGCGGTTACCCTAGCCCGATTAATTTGGAAATGATTATTTCCTACACTCTCCCCTAGAGAGCAAAAAAACGCAACTGCAACGCCTCTTAATGCCTTCTTAATGAAAGCTGTATCGTTTTATCATGTTTTCATTTATCTCATAGGAATATTCGTCTATCAGACATCTGCCGATTTAGATTAGTGTCATATAAATAATGATGCATAAATATTACAATGAAATAATATGTGCATTAATTTCTACAGGAAAAACGGTTACAACAAGAAAAAGCATTCGTGTCTTCAATCCCTTTTTTGTTGATGCAGAAAATTCTGCGAAGCAACTCTATGGGCGACCTCGTTTCCATGGAATTCAGTAAAATATTTAAAAAAGGCTGAGTCTTTTGTGTCAAAAACAGGGTTTTGACAACACAAAACTATACCTATACAACTAAGAGAAAAGAACAAACGAATTCTAGTGTAACATGCATCCAAATCTAAAATTGTTGAAAATTGATGCAAACGTCGTCGCAATGTGAGTTATTCACAAAAACAAATCAACGTTGTTTTAGTCAATTTTTGTAAAAGCTAACATGTGTGTTCATTTAGGTTTCATTTTAAAACCAAAAATATGGACGTGTTGGCTTTAAACAGCAGCGCCATCGATTTACTAAAAGCCCATTCGGTATAAACATTGTGAGCAAAGCCAAACAATATTCGAATACATGTATGTACTTAGGCGCAGTACATATCGACTCGTAAGCATTGTTTGTGGAGTTCACTCGCAATCACTCAAAAGTACTTTGATAGTGATGAGATTGATGACATGGCATTTTTATAATAGCGCGTATTGTTTGATTTCTTTATTTATTTCATAGTATTTCAATAATAAAAAATAATTTCGGCAAAAATTAACTGTAGCTAAATTTATGTCTGCGTTTCTTGAATACTTTGAAAACATTTTTAAATGTATATAAATTTTGTTGGCAGCCATAAAATATTACATAAATTAATTTCACGATAACTTAAATTCTATTTTAATTATAAGACACGTATCGATACTAAAAATATATTTTATTGCGATATCGATAAATGTTCCACATCACGTTTTCAACTACTGAGCACGGGGGAGGCAGGGGCGGTTTTAAGAACTAAAAGCACAGTGTACCTAGATACGAGGCGCAAAACCACAAAAGGCCTCGGCTACAATGTAGGTACGACACAATAGAGAATACGAGCATTGTTACTCGCTTTTAATAACGAAAGAATATGATGAAAATAGATTCATGTTTTGCTATTGCTATTAAAATATATCTGAATAGAATTAATGTTGAACTTTCATTTATATATGTATTTTTAATTATACTGAAAGTATTTTGTACTAAGTAAATTGTAACGTACATTATTAGATTATTTTAATTGAATAAAATAAAATGAATTAATATTAGGGTCATATTTAACATGATAGATTTATTTTATACTTCCTATACTTCATATAAGCGCCTTATTAAATCAATAAAGCTATTGGGATTATATAACACTTTGAACTGCCTGTTTATTTGTCAGTACAAAATGTATTTTCTGGTAATACAATGTGTACCGCTTGTGACAAAAATACACATAAAACGGGTAACTATAGTGTAGCAATGTTTTTGTTAAAAAATCATCTTAATAAGCGATTTCATCCACAATGATATCATGTCTGCGTCTAATAGCTCCATATATTATCCTAAGCAATTTCATTCCTAGGACGATTCAGTATCTCGACCATTCATAATATAATAGCAATTAATTCCAGAGAGGCAATATGGGAGAGTAATAACAGACAAAGATAAAAATATCCCAACGAAAATAATTTACCTTTAATCATAAGAACAATCTAAAAAAAGTACTTAAAAATTAATTGTTTCTACAAATTAGTCTAGTAATTAGGTTTTATTAAAACATAAATGTAAACACCTAGTAGCAAGTAATCTGTGAGCTTAACTGAGGTAAAAGTAAATGATATATTTCACAAGTATTACAAAAAATCTGGTTAAACCATCTCTTGCTGACGCCGCTTATTCGGCACTTTTAATTTATCATTTCCACACGAAATCCCTAAAACTTCCATATCAGAGGGTCGGGAGACCTTTCCGAGTGTCTTTTGGGAAATTCACGCTAAAGTTACGCTTTAAATATTTTAATAAACTCGTATTAAAGCCGTAAAAAACACTTTGCGTTCCCGTTTTTTACTCGCGACACCCTACTGAGGATTTTACCGCAAATTTTGAGTACAAGGCTGGATATACTCGATGTGGGGTGCAATGCTTTATAGGGCAGGGCGTATTTCATTATTCATAATGCTTTGTTCTGAACTTTGGGTTCCTGTTTTGGACGTGTACTGTTGTTTTTGACGGGACGAGTTTGAATACACTTGTGTGTGGAAAAGTTGAAGTGAATGAGTTTTCCAAGACAAAGCTTAACAGGTTATTGTTTCACTCCTAATGCAGTTATAACAGTTTTTAGCCATAACGTTTAAATTCTTCAAACTACAATCAAAATATACACTTTATGCACGTTTAAATATTATTAAATTCTTTAAAAAAAGTTTTTGTAGGTATTGTGATGTCATTATAAATTGTAGCGAATCACTATAATTTTTTTTATTATTATTTTTACTAATATTGTGTTCTAATACGTAGATACTGCATATCAAATTTAAATACGTAAATCCATACAAGCGTATATTCAAGGATAGACTTTACCTTTGCGTTATTCGTTTATGATAATTCACATCGGTCGCATAATGCGATGGTGTGTTGAGACGATTTACCCAGATTTTTATTTGAGAATCTCCGTTTCGGGTGAATTTTATGTAAGACAGACGTATAAAGTCACTTTTATTGTAAGCCAAGATATCGTTTTTAGCATTTCTGCATTCAAATGGTATTGTCCCGAAAACGTTATGGAGAAAAATATTCATATATTATATTCTGGTAAATATTGGTAAAATTTGCGTTTTCCATAAATATACATTGACTTAACCTCCAATCGTTTTGTATTTATACCATTTGCTAAATATGTCGTAACGTCTAAGATATTGTGGGTTTAATTCTAATATAAACGTTTTTCCGGTCAAGTTAGATTGAGTTCTGCCACTAAGCGTGTATAGCAAGTACCAAAATAGATAAAAAAATCGTTTTGTAAAATTACAGACAAGGTGTAGTGAACAAAATAAAAAGTTGACATAAATTAGGAACACAATTTTTATAGTAAATAAGCAAAATACGGCAAAAATTTATACAAAACTAGCTGTGCCTGCGACTTCGTTTGCATGGAATTCTAAAATAAATGTAGCCTAATTTATTTTACGTTATTGCTTGCCTGCAGTGAAAATCTTGTCAAAATCGGTCCAGCCGTTCTAGAGAGTAGGAACAAACAGACAGACATATAAAAACGTTATTTTAGTATATGTACCGTGTTTACAAATGCATTTAGTAAAAACACTTCAATTGAATTTTTTGGATAGATATTAAAATTTTGAATTTGTCCAAAACATGTAAATCAGAAACATATATTATATTAGCACTAAACAAGGTATTGTTGGCTATGGTACGGACAGTGCTTGTCGATTTTATAACCGGGGGCTATGATTTGTGCGGCGGACGCTTTTCATACTACTGATTCATGCCCGTATTCATAAGCTCAAACTGATGTTTTAATACAATCCGACGAGCTCTTGAATTATAGTTATCGATCATGATTTCCAGTTATTAATTATTTATTTTAGAGTGTTCATTTATATTTTTATATATTTTTTTACATTAGACATTACTATTAGTATAATAGGTTTGTGTCGATTTCTTTTAAATAATATAATACTACTAAATACCTTATAACAGCCGTGTAATATATTCATATTATTATTTAAATTTAAAAATATTTTCAATTGTTTAGAATACATAGCGTTCATTCGCTTAATATTATAAAAATCCAAAGACCACGACAGAAAGACAAATATTAAAAGCAAAGAGAAACCTTACAAATTAACAGGATGGGTCATAATTGAATAACCGTGCGGACTGCGGTATGTTATCTGTAGTACTTCATAAACCGTGTGTCTGGACTCCGACAAAGGGACATTTTTTTATTTCTTTAACAAACGAAATATTCAATTTTCCCCCATTCTATATTTTCCTTTTATTTGATAATCGATCTGTTTAAATGTTATAGAATTATCGATTGTATTAAGTTAATTCAATATCGTTAAATCATAAATTTTATTTTTTTATGAAAATGAGCAGTTTGAAGGAATTCATATGAATACACATAAAAAAATAACGTTTTTTGACTAAGACAATATTAAAATGATCAAAGGGTGGACATATCAAAGGACTTTGAAATCAAGAGTCGTTCAGAAACGCGTGTAATTCAATTTGTTGTCCGTCAGTGCGGGTCGCTGTACCTACCTATAATTGAATTATCTTGCTATTCAACCAGTAATTTAATATGATTTTATTAAGTAATTATTTGAATAAATTATTGCATTTACCAATCCTATTATTCCGATAGATTTGTCTATTTTGTCAGTAAAATAAAGGGCTACATTCATGACTTCTCGTCTTTAATAGCAACTTATGAATGTAATCTTTTACATCATTTTATATTTTTTGTCTGTTACTAATCCTACAGTATCACGGTGTCATAATGAAACGCTTTATATTTTTGATACATTTTTACGTTATCAAAAACTCCCATTCGTTCAGATGTCAACCATCACTGAGTATTATTAAGATAGTAATAACTTACCTGGCAAGATTTTCACCGTCGTATATCTCGCAGAGCATTTCTTCCAGATCCGTAGATAGTGTGCTCAGCAACTGAAATGAAAAGCATATGAAAATTTTCATTTTTATACAGGAAAAACTAAATTCTTCTCATGTGTCTGGTATGAAAAACAAACTACTTGTAGACTAAAACTTCTTTATGTGAATTCATCTTTTGTATATATCTTGTAATAATATTATTCATGAAAATTTTAATTTCTATAATATTTTTTTTTATATAACTAATTTAGTATTTTTTAGTAATATTCAACTAAGTGACTTTTTTGCTCGTTAAGCTAATAAAATGTAAAACATTTTTTTCAGTTTCACACTTTTTCCGCTTAGCCGGGTAGAGAGAATCTAGTGCCAAGATAGCCCGTTCTCTACTTGTCGCCCGAATACGAGACATTGCGTGTTGAATGGCGTAGCTCAACGCCAATAACGTATTGTCACCAGAGCGGATAAATATAAAACCATACTAAGTGAGAATCCTACCACCATTGCGTATACAGTAACATTGTGCCACGATAGCCTCTATAGAATAGAATTCTAAACTATTTTGTTAGTTAAGATTTTTTTAAGTATATATTCGACCAGATCTTATTTTAGCGTTCCATCACAAATATATGGTAAAAATTCCAATCAAGAAACATATAAACACTAATCTTCTTAAGAAATTAAACTAGTGAAGAGTGTGAAATGAAAATTTCACGGTAATTGTGCATAATCCCTACATTGAAACGGGCAAGTTCGATTTTCTATTCACCCCGGAGCATATATTGGAATCGTACGGGAAATGAGTTAAACCTTGTTCACCACAGTCGCAGGTTTAGCTATTTGCACTTTACACACGGATGTAGTGTTAATTGAACAATATATAATATACGTAAATTTAATAGTCTTAAATCTTAATATAGCGTGCGTTATTTTAAATATAAAAGTGGCAGCAAAAAAGCCTAATTATAAGTCAAGTGTCCTATCCTATATTATATTTAAATATGCTTTCATTATCATAATTTTTGCATTATTTATTTTTTAACTATAATTTACCATTTGTATTTTTCAAAAAACATATTCGAGTTAATAAAATTTTAAATTCAGCCGAATTTTAATTTTTCATTTGGTCACGTAGTTCGATAGTAAAGCTTACGGTGTGTAGCAGAGTAAGTTATTTGCTTAGTTTGCAGACAGGGCCGGGGTAGAGCGTGTAAAAAGTTTTTCAAATAAAAATCTCTAAGCCGCACGGCCCATCAACGCCCCACGAGTTATTCCTTTACCCTTTGTGCGACATACCGTGTACGAGGAATTACCATAATTTTTCTAATTTAATATGTGTTCAGTTACAGTATGCGTTTATATGTATCTGTCTATACCGTATACAAATACATAGGTATTACAATAAGCTCTATACCGGTAGACTGTCTTTGAATGTATGTCGACTGTCGATGAGGCTATCCACTTTCTTTAATTAATTAGTTACTGGTTTAATCTATGAGACAGATATTATATTAGCATATTCATAATATAAAAAAAAATACATAAATCATTAATTACTTAATACATACACGTCTTCATATATTTACGTATTTTTACAATTTTCTGGGGTAGGCAGCAAAAACTTACATATCACCGATAATAAACCGCTCTTACATAAAAACGTCTATACTCTAAATGGAAAAATGACCCACATCTAGTAAAGTTAAGACAGAAAATAAAACTAAATGTCAGCAGCAATATTAAAACAAAACAATCATAATTGTGAAGTACATCCTTTTTACTTCATTATTCTTAATTCCATTTTTATCCGGCGACTGAGTTATCTAATTATATTTATCATCAACATTTTATGAACTCGTAAAGTGAAAAGAACTAGAATGAGCTTCAAAATTCACATAAAGCTAACGAGGGCCGTCTAATTGTATGGAAGTGTCAGTAATATCGCTGCCGGGACTGCTTAACTTATTATTTCTTTTCAACGTTTAATGCTATGAGATGATATTTTCTTTTATATAGTGTAAGCAAAATGTAGAGTACAATTTTGCGTTTGAATATAAATGGTTGAAAATAAAGTTTAAATGTATACAATATAATGTGACAGAACTGAAAACAATTTATTATAAGCACCTAAATTATTGTAATAAACAATACTCTTCTAATTATTGTAAGAAAATGAAAATGTTTTATAGTCACAAATTATTATAAAATCGTTAAATATTAGAAATTAGTGGAAACTAGTCATTATAGTCAGTATATTTTATTTATTTATTGTAGAGGCAAAAAAGAAGCTAATTCATATTTAAAATCTAATATACGTTTTATAAATTGGTACAGAAAATGAAACGTTAAATGAGAAATCGAAAGATGTGGATTGAGTAGGCTCTTAATACGAAACCAGTATAGAGATTTAATCATTTTTTTTATTACTTAAAGTAAACTAAATACTGGCAAAAAATAAGCTTAAAGATACTAATATTTCATTATTCTTTCAAAAAATTTGAATATACTGTGATATGCAAATTTCAACATTAAACTGCACGTCCCCCGGGACTCGTCCGACACCCGCGCATTTATGAATAATGTCTTTCGTTACAGCCTTGACAAAGTGTAATTTCTGTATATTTATTCGCATACATATATCAATTATTTAGTTTGTAATTTCTTTACGTGGTCCAATATTGCTACAAGATTTACAGCAAACTATTGTTTAAACAAATATTTTATAAGATCAAACAATAAATATGTGCTATTTACTGTTTCTGTTATATAGTGATTTGCTTGAATATACATTATCTGTCATTTAAAACTCATTAACACATGATTCTGGAAAATCAGATTTTTTATACTAATACAAATATTTTTACTAATACTATGCTTGCGACTTCGTCCGCGTAGAGTTCAAATTTAAAAGTAGCCTAACTTACTCTTTATTACATCAGCTATTTGTGAAAGTCCCGATATAATCGGTTCAGCTGTTCCAGAGATTAGTCGGAACAAACAGACAAAAATTTTTATTGGTATGTTATGTATCGTGTACATACATAAATACATGCGTTTAGTAAAAAGCGGTTAATTTAACTAACAAATACTCCACTCTTATTTATTTGTGTATATTATATTTACCAAAATAAAATTTATTGTAAAATAAATCTTTTAAAAGAAAATTATGAAATCCATTGTGGTCATTGTTTGATTCGCCCACTCACTCTAATCGCGGTATAAACAATGGTTGTGGGTTCCATTCCCTCTCGGAGAAAGTATTATATTTAAATAATTTTTCATTTCACCGATCCAGCGACAAAACAAAGCGCGGCGTTGAGTGGCGGTCTCGGATTCGGACGGAAAATGTAGAACGTCTGTGTGTCTTGACACTACGTTTCTCTGTCTGCTATGTGGTAATTTACTTAAGCAATTAGTTTTTCAGCACTTAATTAAAACTAACCAATCCAATAAAAGCAAGCTGTAACAAAAGTAATATAATAAATAGACAACAATTCGCAAACAAGGTCGTCTTCAATATAGTATAAAACGTACGAGACGCTGTCGCCTCGTCATTTCACCAAATAACAAATCACACCCTTTACTTAATGTTATTGGACGAAAGTTATTACTATCGTTTGTGGACGATGAATTTATCTTAGTACGATATTATTGTTGAGTTTGATTAGTCGTATTATTTCTCGCGCCCATTGGGACGTATATATTGATATATTTACTTATTGATTTTGCGAAATTGTAAAAGAAAGTAACATTCTTGGGAGCTCATAATTGTTAAAAATATCTCATAGACATTTAATTGTTGCGTGTATATCAAGTTCTTTTTTTACTTTCATATATCTCTCGTATGTGGCAGGGTGGGTAGAGAGAACGTAGTTTTAAGAAGACGAATGCCAGTTCCTACCAATCTTTTGATACTCGTTCTTCTCAATGGAACCAACAACTATCACATTTAAAACTTAACATAACTGTGTCATATATAAATTTATTATCAGGTTTATTGAAAATACACAAATTGTAAAATTTATGAAAATATATAGTACGAGTATTTACTCACCAGGCCACGATTATATATTCCAATCTATATATTAAGAATCTATTAAAACAATTTGTTTCGTAGCGATAACATAATATTAAACGAACGGGAATGCTGGTCGATATGGATAATGAGTTGATACCTGTTTGCTTTACAAGAAGAGAAAAAAAACTTTCTATAATGATTTTTTTATAATACAGAAGAATTTCATACTTGAAATCTTATTAAAAGTTGTAGAAAGTTAATTATTTTGCTCCTGACTGTGTTACGCAACGAAGTGAGTTAAAACTCCAGACGATCATGTTTCAGGTAGGGAAGTCAAAATTACATTCTGTCGAGGCGCGATTTTGAGGCTTTTTGGCATCAATATATGAAAAGGACATTATTCTATTATCTATATAAAAAATATATAATAAAAAATTGTGCATGTACAAATAATAAATAAATTTTCGAACAAGTAATTGAGGACAATGAAAATCAGTAATAGAATTTTTTTTTTTATATCTGTTTTTACAAACACATCTTTCGAACTATTGGACGAATTTTGAACGAAACATTTGTTGTATAGCTATAATAACCCTGGAACACCTGTACGTCAGGGATGTAGATAATGATCCGTAATAACCGATGAGAAACCATAATAGCCTAGCCTAAATAAACTAAAAAAAATTAATAAATGCCGCATTAGTAAAAATTGCTCAGAATAGTAGGCAGCTATGGCAATGGCAGGCTAAATAAAAATCATTGAAGGTTGCGGCTATCGTGGTGCAGTGGGATAGCGTCTTACTATTATCGATTTGGTTCGATTTCTACTTGAAGAAATGGTTCTAATTTTACCGTTTTAATTTTTTTCTTTCCGGTAACATAAATATGGGCGTTGAGTTACGACATTTAATACGCAACGTCCTGAGTTTGGGTTAAAATTGGAGAACAAAGTGATGCTAGGTCCTTTTAGTTTGCCAAGAGAAAAAAGATTTAAGCTGAAAAACATACAATGGCATGTTCAGACATCTGATGTGAAAGTCCTAGAGACAATAAAATTACCACCTTAAAGGAAGTTATTGTTATTTTTGTCCAGGTGTCAAGGTGGTAATTGAGTAGTATGTCATAAAGTCATAAGGTCCACGCAACTAGTACTCAGAAATCACAAGATATTTCTAATATTCTTATTACTCATTCGTTATTGTTTAACTTATTGTATTCACATATTTCATAATGTTTGAATTTCCAATCCAAACATATTATGAAAAGCGCCTATATAATACAATAAAGCAAAACAGCAGTTAAGCGCTTATGCCCTTTATCGCATCTTGACTTACCTATTATAAAGAAGTGTAAATTATAGAAAATGAATAAACACCTTACCTAAACACTACTGTACTTTACAAAAACGTGGTAAGCTAGATGTAGTTAAGTACGTAACTTCAAATAAACTAGAACTTTATTTAAAACCCCATTAAAAATTCCAAGTTTTAAACGAGGACCTTCAAAGATACTCATAAATCGAATCACATCAAACTTTAAAGGCATTTCGAAGAAGTTTATAAATGATCATTAAAACTTTGACTTACAATCACGAAAATTGTCCATTAACGATGAGAGCAATTTTCTGAACAAACAGCCCAAGGGCCAGAGCTTAATTAGCGCTATTTTATCATTGGGCTTCATGATATAAAGTCACGTCATTTAGCGGTCGTATTGTTTTGTCAAAATGTATTTCGGAGTCGGAATTTCAGGTTGTTTTCATAACAAAGTCGCACCAAATGTCTAATATGCTTGTAACGTAAATACTTAAGATATTTTATTATTATTTATATCATCAAAATCTACGATTAAATATAATGTTCTTAAACAATATTATTAGTATTAATAAATAACCAAAATATATATTATATTTATCAGTTTTCCTTTTCAATGTTTACTCTCACTTATAAAATTACATGAGTACGTGTGAAAAGCGATATATTGCATAAAATTCTTTTGTAGAGCTTTAAAATTCAAACGTCGGGTACAAATAAAATGTACGAGATTGAAAACCGTAGGTGTGGTGCAGTTCAATTTTCGCGAACACAAAGCGGTGCCAGGCATTTCCGCAATATTACTTGCCAAAGTTCTTTGAAAGTTTTACGAATAGTATTTATTGTTCAAATTATAAAAGTTAATCTTTGAAAGGACTCGCTTCTTTAAATAAGAAACGAATGCATTCAAATGTCAAGCAGTTTTTTTGTAAAATTTATTTATTTCAAATCGCTAAATTGCACAGACAACGTATAAATTTGACAGAGAAACAAATAAAGTGTAAAAAGATATTAAGAGGAACGGAAAGTTTTAAACTATTTTATAGTTATCTTGATTGTTCTGGTATGGACAATACGTTCTTGCTATGAAAATACTGTAGTCATCGGATTCAGACACGTGTGCATATTTTTAAAGGTAACGAAATCCATATTATTTGTAAGAAAACTTTATGTTTATGCTAGGTTTCCCCTCAAATTCGAGATATTGGCTATTGAGTGGCAGAGCTTAACGCCGCGCTTGGTCTTGTTTACCAGAGTGAAAAAATGAAAATAATTTAGTGATGATAATTACACCGATTCTTTTAAATAAAGTTTTTTTTCACGCGACTATTATATATTTTTGTGATAATAAGTGTAAATGGATTGGTTAAAAATCTATAAGCATCTAATCTAATCTATATATCATAAGCAGCAGCAATAAAATGTAAAGGTAAATTTTACCTATTTACACATGCAGTTTACCATACGTGATTATGAAATGAATCTATGCAGATTTGTAAACGTTTCGAAACTCGGAAATATGCCAATTATAGAACTCGGTTAAGACTTCCTTTTTACATTATGTTTAATTTTCTGCAAAGACTTGTAAGTTACTAATCTGTTAAGAGGCAATATTTAAAAAAAAAAAATTATTACGTATAAATCACAATAATTCATTTTATTATGGATATACGATATTTTTTTAAATATTATGTTATTTGCTTTTTACATTTTTAACAATTTAAGAGCAAGAAGAAGTAATTGAACTACTAAACAAAACGAAAAGATAAAATCGAAAACTTTATTTATATAACTTCACATAGCAGGGTAGCCAGAGAGAAAAATAGAGACATTGCGTGTTGAGTGGCGGATCTCAAAGCCACGCTTCCTCTTATCACCAGAGCGGAGACATAAAAATATTTTAAATTTAATCATTCCTCCTAACGGGAATCGAACCCACAAACAAATGCGTTTACAGTCTCTTAAGTACTTAAATACTGTTTGTAGATACTTAAATATAATTTTATCATACAAGCTATAAAAGTTTAAACTAACGCTGACCACAAGGGACGGGCACGTTAACAAAGCAGGAAATGAAAATGTCAAAAGCATACTCAATTTCAAACCCTTCAATAGCCAGTACCTTGTTATCTGCATGTTTATTTGTAAGCTGCAGTAGCTACACTGCTGTCATTTTAAATATATTTTTGCTTTATCATATTTTATTAAATATATCAATTAAATATATATATATATATATATATATATTTGGTTATATATAATCGTCAATTATTTCTGTGATCCTATGATTTATACATATAATATATATTATAATATAAAAAAAATATATAGTGACCTTAGACGTTTTAGAATCTGCACTGTCGCATTGTATATTTGACAATATGTACTGATTTGGGCAGTCGTCGCGTACCAACAGAGTAATACTACTGCTAAATATTGATTCATTTCCATTATTCAAATATACTCATTTATTATAATAACTCCGATTTTCAAAAAACTTACATAAAAACTATGCTTTAGCTCGTTGTAGCTTCCATTAATTAGTAAAGTTAAAAGGTTTCCTAAAATGTACTAAAAGCTCACGCAGGTAAGTAAGTCTCGATAAAAGTCTTTCATCGCGCAAAAAATATTAACGTACATGATTTATAGGAATAGTCATTGAAAACCTTATATCATATAAAATTGAAATTAGTATGAGGTTTCGCTTTTTAAATTTATATAAATCTGTGTTTGTTACGATCATAAGTTGAGTTTTCACGATTATAACACATTTTAAATCAAACAATAATTTGCTTTTAATTAAATATCAAACTTCCACCATATTCTTCGTCTGGATTCTTGCCGAATGAACTTATTGTATTATGCTTTCTAGTGTAGTGGGCGATTTTAAATAAATCTATGAATATTACCTTCATATACGATCCGCCGCTGTTCTCCCCACAATGTCTCCGAATGTACCGTTGACAAACATTTGACATTTTGTACTCTGAAATAAAAGAATAACTTTAGTACTAAAAAGAAACAGATTCTAAATTCTAAGTAATTGCTTTCCAATATATAAAAATGAAATGACGTTTGTAAGTCTCACTAAAACTCGAGAAATGCTGGACCGGTTGAGCTAATTTTGGTTCTAAAATATTTGTAAACGTCGATGAAGGTTTAAGAGGTAAAAAAATACAAATAAATTGTATAAGTAAAAGATTTATTTTCACATACAAACTATTCGTATCAGTCACACAGGTTGCGGACAGTAATTATATTAGCTTGAATATAAATATAGGAATATAAAATATTAAAATATCCAGCATTTGGTCGTACGGTAATGAATACAGTCGGTTATTTACTCTTTATTTATTTCTGGTTTAGTTTATGATTAAGACTTTTCTTTGGTATGGTAACTGACATGAAGTTGTCATATCAGTTACCATACCATTTTTCACATTCTGTCTTCAAAATCCCGTGCGCTTGGTTTTTGCAATGACGATAAACAAATTGGAAGTCAAGTTTTCCTGTTCTGTCCTAACTGATCAGCATGAAATGAAATGTAGTATGTTCTTTTTTCGTAGAGGATATTTTTACGTATTTTTTATGTGGCTGGGTCCATATTTAGTTATTGAACTTTAACATATTATTTAATTCTGTGCTGGTATTCATTTCGACTCGTCAGCTAGTAGATTATAAATATAACCGGTGTATTATCACCTGAAGTTATTAATACTTTCTTAGGTATGTAATATATGTTAATTATATATAGAGAAATAGATGTGATCACTATTTACTATATTAATAAGTGTGTCTTTTTAATACTCTTTTATTAGCTTACCTATTTGTATCTACTTCAACTTATGTCAATTTGTGTAAGAGTATAGAGCTATTATGACTTACGCCTTGCCGCCCGACTGACGACAATATAGTACATCCATAGTATCAACGTGATATCATATTCAAGACAAACGAGACAACGACTAAATTCTTGCGGGATCAAAAAGATCCCTAAAAAAGATTTTAATATATTTTTTAAATTAGTTCGTTATATTATTAGGTAAACTAAACAAATTATTTTGTACCGAAATACAAGGTACTAGTTTTCTAATAGTTATTTTACTTCATATCCTACGATTCTTTCTGTATTTAAATCACAAAAGATATTATTAAAAAAGTATTTAATTTTTTCAAAGATCAACCTGATTCTCGCTAGTCACAAGTCTCTATTTTATACCATTTTGTAAACAATATTCCGACCTCGACAAATTTAATTCTCTCTCGCCCCGAATGTGTAATCGAAGAAACTGAAGCACAAGCTTGAGCTCGTAAATAACTGGCATATACCATAATAAAGCAAAAGCAAAGATATTTCTACTAACAGTTTTAAAAATTACAATTATAACATAACATTTATAAATGTAACTATACAACACAAAAACAAACATAATTTACATAAAACTTCCATTGAATATAATATAATTTGTTTTACTAACTCTGAAATTTATGAAACATTGCCCAAACTTGACGCGTCCCTCTCGCTGAAGCGTTTTAACAAATTGCCTTTTAGCGTCGCCGTTTAAGCGTCCTAGTTAGAAGTACGCAATTTCCTGGTAACCAAAAATAAGTGTCATTTTGCAAAAAGGGTGGTCCGTTGTACCCGTGCGTGAGATATGTACGTTGCGACTACCAATTTGCATAGAGATTCTGTGAGATACCCAAATGCAGTATGTATGATGTCACAATATACTTTCACCGACTGCAATTATTAATGAGATAAATTTAAATCGTCGCTCATTTTTTTAAGTCTACAAATTTGGTTACCACCAAAAAGGAGGTAACGAAGGATTTATTAAGTGAAATTAAACATACATGTGTTTCACGGGATAGGTGTTCAAATCTTACACAATATGTAAGAAATATATATTATTTACAGAAATTATATATAGTACGGGACGTATATATAATTTCTAATATATACTGATTCTGATTCTGATATATACTGATTCTGATTTCTGATATATTAGTTCAGATATATAGAGATATATCTGAACTAAACCTTGAGTCATAGCACAACAATTCATGACTAATATTAAATTCGTAACATTTGCTAAAATTATAATTAAACTGCATTTAGTTGTTTCTGGTATAAGAATGCAATGCCATACCTATAATAGGCTATATATTTCCAGAACGCAGAGCATGCAGGTGTTCTTGTTCAATACCCGAGTCTTGAACTACTAAACGCTAAGCTAGCCATGCTATGTACACATTTCTTAGTAATTGTTTATGCAGTTATGTTTTAAAATTTTATTAAATAATGTTTTTCATAAAATTTTGTTTATATGTAAAGTATAATGTTCTCCAGGTACCATCGTGGCGTCTGGCAATCACGATTGGTTATGGGTTCCCCACTCGTTTGAATACTACTACTCTGCTCTGGGAAGACAAAGAACGGCGTTGAGTTACTATATCACTTTTTAAATTTTTTTTATATCTCAAAGTTTTGGCTTAGAAAGCTATTATAAATTGTTATGGTGTTGTTTTCATTATTCTCGTTAAGTTACATAGAATTTCTGATCTCGTGCACATTTTTTTATGTATATAACAACTAAATATGTATTGTTTAATATATAATAAATACTGGAACTTTAGAAGAAAATAAAGAACTTAAAACGTTTGTCGCGGTAACCTAAAAGAGTAATATTTATCACCAGTAGATATAGAGATGGAACGTGCCGATTCTGAAATAATAGACACAATGATCCCCTTCGATTTGCAAATTAACTATACAACCTGTGTTTTTTAGGGTGGCTAAAACGTTGCTTTTATAATTTACTAGTTGTCGCTTGCAACACCGTTTGCATGGATCCTTCTATCTACCGGAGTTTCCCTAAAACAGAGACTACCTTTTTCCGTCCGTCTGCAAAACTTAACTTAGTGCTCCCCTACACTCCACATGGAACCAGCCCAATAGTTTCGCCTGTTCGCTGTTTGTGAATCGCTCAGTAACGGAAGAGTTATACACATTGATGAATTTAAAACATTTATATAAAAAAGACAGATCCTCTACGGCATCTATGGCGCAGTGGTAGTATATCTTATAGATGCTGCACACTTTCACGAACTGTAAAAACTGTTTTCTCTATAAAAGCAGATTCCCAGTCTCTTATTTTTTTATATAGTCTATAAAATATTTAAATAAAATATTATTTTGTATTTTCTGTCTTACGATTAAATGGCATACCTACTCGTACTTCGGAGGAATTAGAAAGAATTTAGCATTGAGTCACTCCGTACTCCGCCATTACAATGTATGTGTAAGCCAATGTCACATTTTGCCTAACTATACCAAAACCAGATAGATATATTGTATTTATTTTAAACATAAATCTTTCACTGAGTAGTATATGAATCTACAACCATTGTATTTAATCAGGCGCGTGATTGCTACTCTACAATAGTATTAATCATGCAACATTGTATTTATGTAATGTATATGTATCTAGTCTTTTTTTAATTATCCACATAAAGTCGATGGAAATAATAGTTTTGATATTGAGGGTAAATGTACGAGTATTGAGTATCAAGAATATTATTGCATGGAAATAATACAGTCGTAATTTCAATAAAATATAAAAATATAGTAATAATAAGTATTCATAGCAATTATGTGTGAGATTTTCAAAATCAGTCGTGCACATTTTATTGGCCACGGCATGGCAGCCGTGCGAGTACTACGGATTACAGATTAAAGGATTTTCGGAGTGCCACCATATATCCGCAATTTATTTGATTGTAACCGACAAGAGACTCAAATTATTTTAGGTGTATGAACTTTATTAATTCTTTTTTTTAACATTTTTTAAAGTGAAATTGAATTTTTGTTAATTCTACCTATTTTCATATAAGTAAATAAACAATTAAAAGCGATATTACTTAAGAGAAAATTATTCAAGAGGGACAAAAAAGTTTAATGGTTTTTAACAAGCACCCTTTCTTTTTGTTTTTAGAGGAAATGAAGGGCGCATTTATCTGACAATCATTAATTTACTTCCTTTACGCTCCAGGTGAAATATAATATTTATTATAGGTATATTAATTTTATAACGTCTTTGCAGATGGGACTGCCTTAAAAATTTAACAATTATTTGTATGAGAGGAACTGATGACCAAATATTCGTTTCTTTTTTTTAGTATATAGGTAATGCAAACAAATCGTAATTTGTAGATAGTAAATTCTGGATAGTTATATTTTTACTACTGTCTATAAAATGACTGAGCCAGTAATATGTATACAAGATAGGCATTTTATTCAGGTGATAGTGATACTGCCTCATTAGGCAGCTCCAGTCCGCTCGTTTGTCAGCGCCCTCGTTTCCGAAATTCGCGGAGTTTTTTTATTAACGCCAATTTCTCGCGCTCTAACGAGTGTAATTTTTTAACCCCGCCTTTTCCTTTTGGGTACCACAACGTGTGTTTTCGTTTGCGGCTTTTGGATTTATTACGAACATGTATCACTCACAGATAGCTCTGGCTTCTACTTTTCAATAACTTCGTGAAATTTATCAAGAGCAGAACAAAAAAGTTCAACACCCTTAAAATTACCGACGGTGGCCAAGTAGCAGAACAACTTACATTAATGCTTTAAATGTATAAAAAGAGTTTTCGATGAATATAAATATTCCTAACAATTCATAA
Source organism: Podotricha telesiphe (assembly GCA_038994665.1). Classification (NCBI taxonomy): domain Eukaryota; kingdom Metazoa; phylum Arthropoda; class Insecta; order Lepidoptera; family Nymphalidae; genus Podotricha; species Podotricha telesiphe. Next base: position 605,874 of record JAOYRR010000126.1, on the reverse strand, counting down.
GTGTTGCCGTCTCAAAGTCACCCCATTTCTATTTCGAATCCCCATACGTCTGCACATTTGCACCCTCACATATTTAGCTGCATTAACGTCTCACGAGCGTCACCGTATTTTTCATACCACGTCACTCTCAAGACTTGCGGGAATCACAAAAAACAGCTCTCATGTCTCTTCGTGTGATGCATTTGAAGTGCCCTCGAGCGCATTTAACATAAATGTCAAAACTTAAAAGGGTTTTAGAATATGAAACGAAAGATGAAATGGAAAGCGATAAGAGCGCTAAAGTTTTTATATCTTATTACAAAAAGAAAGATGTCAGAAACATATGTTTTCTGTGATGCCACAGTGTAATGTGTGGTAAATGCTAATTAAAAAAATAATATACGACCTTAAAGTACTCAAGATCTCAACTATAATAATGAATATAGCCCTGTCAATTTCCCAACTCTTATAACAAAAATCTAACATACTACCAAAATATCCAACTTCAAGGTAAGATATGATTTACAGCTATATACTACAGCCGCCGGACCAGCCAGACAATCAAATATTAAATCAGTAAAACCATCAGTCACTTAGTCCTAAAGTCAAACGCATTCACAAATGTTGTTCCTATTGATACTCGATTACGACTCAATCTATCTAACGTGACACCTTCTGCGTTAAATTCCAAACGCTCTTTGATGCTTATAGACGTTGATCGATGTTAGCTTTGGAAGATGTAAAAATAAGATTCAAGATAGCATTTTCATTTTATAAGTACTTTCTCTTTCCAAACAATAGTAAAGCATATTACGTGAAGTATTTGTCTTTTCTACTAAAAAATGGTGCTAAATCTTGTTTCAGAAAATCTTTTTTATTTACTACATATAAATTGTAAAGTATAATGTGTTTCAGAGGCCATCGTGGCTCAATGGAACAAACAGCGCCTGACTGTAAACACGATTGGTTGTGAATTCTATCGCCACTCGGACGAATGATTTTACTAAAATTATTTTAATTTTCCCGCTCTGATAAGACAAAGTGTGTCCACCACACACAAGCCTCGACTTCGTACAGAAACTGTAGAACTAAGTGTCTTGACTCTAAGTTCTCTCGAACTAAACTAAAATCGTGCATTTTAAACAATTATCAATTATCTAGAACATAATATATATTAACATTTGTTTGGGTTCAACTGTCTAGTTTTTCAAGCACATTGGTACTAAAAAAACTTAAAGAATACTTAAATATAAAATAAAAAATAAATATATATGTAATCAAGGTGTGACATAAATCTTACGTGGAATTCATTATAGCAATATCCTTTTTTTTTTCTATTTTATCTGTTCCATGTAGCAATTGAAAAGGTATTGGATACTTTTTCCATCTATGGATCTGCTAAAGAATTTAAGATCGTAAAGTAAAAAGGAAATACCGTATAGAAAACACAAGGACGTATTACTCTGGAAGTGACACAAATTGTCAAGAAAATTTAATAATAATTTCAGGTTCATTTATGTTTATCATTTTATGAATTAATTTGGGTTAACGGTATATGTGATTTGTTAAAGTTTTTTTTAAGTTATATTTCGGCAAGTAGTAGTCGGTGAAAATAAGTAGTTCTTTGATTTTCACGATTATTACACATGGTTTCATTTCAAAAAGTGAGGTATTATTAACACATAATTTGTTATACTGATCTACTTACAATTTTGTGGATATAGTGTTATGATGCGTCAAAAAAATTATCATAAAGGTACATTTTGAAATTATATTATATAGTAAATGTTTTGCTAGTATATATATAAATAATTTTTTTTCAAATTGTAAGTTAGTAGTTCCTATAATAATATTTTTTTTAATGTTTAATATATTTTATATTAATAAATATATATCTGTTAGTCGCAATTTCTTCTTTACATCTTTGTAAAAAGTATTTTATTGGTGGGTTCCTAATATATCGCTGTGCCAATCGTAAATCTGCTTGCCGGTAAAATAAATAATTTAAACTAATAAACCAGAAGCCTGCGCGTTTGAGGCAGTGGGTGAGTTTTATTTTATTTAAATGAGAAATTATGTGAAAAATAGATACGGTACGTAGAAGTATATATAGTTTATCTACGATGATTGTATTGTATCTATAAGGATATAATACAATCATTGTAGCTTTTATAAATTTTAGTAGGTACTTAATTACCTAATTTTTCTACTAATTTATGACTTGTTCAGGTCAAGTGCATATTAAAATAATTAAATCAAATTATAATTAAATAAAAAAATACGCAACTAATAATAACTTTACTTAATTCAAGTAGACCAGACATTTAAGGCCATGTTTTTCTTCTGCAATTCGTAATGCGTAGTAAATTGAACTTTAAAATTATAAGTGCAGAACTTACGATAGTATAATTAATGATAATTTACACACAGAACTCGTAACGTTGTGCGGAAATATTGACTTTCTTTTCTTACGTTTTGCTTGATGGGTTTTATTCCTGGTAATTCAACAAATATACATAGTGCGTACTGTTCCAATTTTCTCTATTTTCATATTTTTGTTATCAATATACTCTCTTGCACACTGAGCAAGCAATTTGACTTATACCCAAGTGTACACACCATGTAACAATCTGCAATAACGTGACCAACATTATGATTAGAAACAATGAAACTACTTCGCAACGAACGCAACGGGGTGTGACCATATCTCGGACTCCATTGTTTCGCCGCCTGTCAAATTGTCATCTAAACAACCCCCTCTTCTAACATATTTTTTATAAGGTATACGTTTTCAGCCAGAGCTCTTTTAATGTAACATAAGCTTCGTACAGTATTCCTTGTGTTCGAGTGCTGGTATTAAATAAAACAATATAAAAAATGCGTATATATTCTTCAGTATTTTTATATGATGTCGTCTTTGTAATATTTATTTCAGTAAGACAAAACCTCGTAGAATGTAATCCTATTACAAATTCCAATTTCAACGAACACATCAGGGAATTTTCCTTAAAGGAAGATAACGTAAGTATTATTGGGTAACGTTCTGAATTTCATTTCTTATTTTATTGAAATGTAATCTAATAATTTTGTTTCAGAATGCTACTCACGTTAAAACATTACAAAAGGAAGAATTGAAGCGATATGCTGACACGTCTTCATTCCAGCCTATTTCTTTCAAGGTATGCTAAAATCACCCACTAATACTCATTCACGGGTAATGAAATTAAATGCATCAATTAAGTAATTTGGTATAGGTAATTTCCATTCGAACAAATTTTAAAAAATACAAACGTGTTATGTGGATCGGAAATTGTCAATGAGTTAAAATAAAACAAAATGGCGGATATCGATTAAGATTTTTATCGAAGTCAGGCAATATACCTATATATATTTTATAACAACTTAAAAATCACAATTTAAATATGTATACTGTATTCTTCCCACTACGCCGTTAAGTATATAACCTATAACCAGCCAGTTTTGATGCGCTTTAAGTATCTATGTGAATGTCACTTGGGATATATACTAATATTCAACCTATGTTAGCAATAATAATTAAATTGTAGAAATACAGGCTCAAGCTGGTGAGAATATCACCAGTATGGCCCACATTCCTGATAACTCGTCGTAACGGAAACGTGACTCAGTATTACCGATATAATTTATATTATTTTTATTCAGGCAACTATTACACGATAACAATGTTCCCGGCATAATTAATCAAATAATTGTACAATAGTAGGTACTATTGTAACAACACTTAGGCAATTTACCGTCAAAACTTGGACTACATAGTTGAAAATCTTTTCCCGTGACGGCATACATTTAACCTGTCTTAAGAAGCCTATTCACACATTTCTTTTCACATGAGATAATTGTGAACAATGAAAAATAGGTTGTCCAATGTAAACTGAATATGCATTTTAACTGCGATACAGCGTATACTTTTCTGAGTCATATGTACCAAATAAAACAGGTATATGTAATCTTGACGAAATTGAGTAATATTCATATATCTTTAATCTATGTTAGTTTCAAGTTTTAAGCGCGTGTGCCAAATTACATTAACAAATGCATATTTACACGTTTTGCTTATATATTTCTTAGAAACTGAACTTTTAAATTTTTCACTGCATAAATAATATATTTTTTTAACATCAGGGAAAAGTGACATTTTAATTAACAATGAGTTTATCATTCATTCATTCGTCAGCATCTACGAGAAAATAATTAAAAGGAAACCAACTTGTTGTCTATCAATTTAAAAATTACCAATGATCTTCTCATATTTATTTGCGTTGTTACGCACTGAATACTATCAACACAAGGTTTTTAATAAGTAATGACAAGTTTCTTTTATAGGCTTACGCTCACTTAAACAAATGTACTGGTTTGTAAAAGCACCTATGTGTTAGTCTGACTCGAGATCACTTCTTGGTATCTTTGAGTAATGAAACGAGGAAAAAATGACTCATTTGTCTTAATTTTTAAAAAAATTTGATGCACGTTATTTATAAATTTAAGGTACTTATGTATAATAATATGTATATCTTATATTTCTTTTTAACATTTTTTAAAGTGTTATTCCCACACTAAGGAAATTGAAAAAGACATATTTAGAAAACGTATAAAAATTTGAACGCAGCGGGATTTGAACCGGCGCCTCTTGAAAACCGTTCAAGCGCTCTGACCGCTGTAGAACTCATGGCTAAGCCATGAGAATTTTTAAGAGGCGCCGGTTCAAATCCTGCTCCGTTCAAATTTTTATACGTTTTCTAAATATGTCTTTTTCAATGTATATTTTAATTATTTTTTTATACCTACTCTAATTAAAAATAAAAAGAACATTAACTAATTGCTCTTTTTCTTCGCATATCTCTGGCATTATACCAAAAAATCTAGTGATAAAGCATCGTGTTTTTCACTTTTTATCTCTTTGGAGACATTTTTGGTGGACATATTTGATGGCGTCACTTTGATGATGTTAAAAAAATATTAGAATTCTCTTGAAAACGCACAATTAACTAACTTCATCAATTCAAAAAATGTAAAACGTATAGAGCTAAGTGATTTCACTAAATCTTATAAACGACGTGTACGTTAGAAACTAAATAAAAGTATCTATTTACGAATCGTTCTTTAATTCAATTGAAGAGTTTCAATCGGAAAAGAAACATTATGTGCTATGTGAAAAGAGGGCAGCGACCAGACGTATCTATCGAAGTGTGCCTGAGGACGGTGTACTCGTAATTGGACTTAATTATAGAAAAACGTACTATACAGCCAAATTCACAGTCTGCGGGGTGTTTTTCCTTAATGGTTTTTAATTAAAATAGTGCCGGGTTTAGATTTTATTTTTACTTTTAAAGTGAAAGTAATGATATATTTTAATAATCAATATTTTTTTGTTACAGGATATCTCTGATAGCAAACATTCTAGTTCAAGTCACAGTCGAGGACTGGTACACAAAGACCATTTAGGTAAGGCTATATTATATTTGAATTACTTGACATGAACTTTCACTTAGAATATATAATATGCCAATATTTTCACTTTATGACGGAGAGTATCAGATGGAATCGAACATTTTTTAACAACAAAGTTGTCGTACAAGTATATATTAACATAATAGGTACATATGTATATCAGTCATTATAATCAATATCAGCTTACGTCATGAAACATTAAAGACAAGTTAGTATTTACATACAGATAAAATACAAGTGTAATTTAACATTACTTTCATTATTACGTAAATTCTTGAACATTTTGTAAATATATTTATATATTTCACTGTAAATTGAAAAATTAAACGTCTTTGTTCTCAGGTTACGCCCCGCATGATTACGAGGAATACCCGCATGTTGCTTACGAGTATGAGTATCACACACCGA